>LOJH01006712.1:3116-32060 GCA_001685095.1 Ellobius talpinus | reverse complement strand
TAGTTCCAGGACAGGCACCAAAGCTACAGAGAAAACTTGTCTCAAAAAAACAAAAAAAAAAAACAAAGAAAAGAAAAGAAATAGAATAATAATAAATAAAATTTAAAGACAAACACTTTATGTTTTATATACTAAAAACAAAAAAATTCAGATATGGTGATGCACGCCTTTAATCCCAGCACTTAGGGAGGAAGAGGCATCGGTAGAGAGTTCTGTGGGTTCGAAGCCAGCCTGGTTTACACAGTAAGAGCCTGTCTCAAAAAGGGGGATGGGAGGGAAATGGAAGCTTTTCTACACAGATAATAAAATCACTTTGAAGAACATAATATTATCCATGAAACAACTTATTGTTTCTCAGAGCTTTATCACCAGATCTAAAAACAACAGACTCTATGCAGCTTCAGGCAGAAAGCAGCACAAACCCTGGAAAGGGCAGTCTCTCCTCCAGGGACTAAATAGTGCCCCAACTAACAAACCAGTCTGCCACTCCTAAGCCTTAACTAATACAGCTATTCATTGCAACATTTAGACTTTAGGGAAAAACAAAAGTTTAACTGGGCCTTAAAGTTAAATTAGTTCACATATATTTGTTTTTGAAAAATAGATTCCTTAAGAAAAATTTTGGTGAAACAAAAGTACCTTGCACTCTTGGAAAACCCATTCTTGAGGTCCTTCTGCACGTAGCTTCTGAATGTATTGAAACATGTGCAAAATTATATCTTCAACATGTACTGGAAAAAAGGGGCACACTTAAAAACCATTCAGTCCTTGAATCCTTCAAGCATGGATCACTCCTAAGGGAAGTTAGGCAAGTGGAGGTGGTCCCTTTCAGAAAATGGAGTCCTCACCTCCCTGAGTCTGGTTCAGATATCCCCCACACAGCCCTCTGGACTCACAGATATGTGACAGAATAGACAAGTATGCACTTTACCAATAAAACACAAAATCAATTGTTAAGGGGTAAGGATTATCACAAACAGAGGCCAAGTTGCACATGAAAAATACAATGGAGAAAGTGTATGAACTAAAGTGTTTATACCTTTTCAACACAAAACAAACCTATGGCGTAAGGAATTACAAAATAAATCCAACCAATACTTACACAACCCTTCTTCAGTTAAGTCTACATTGATGATGAAAAACATAAAACCCCGGGCACCTTCCTTTTGTCCACCAACCAGGGTATTTACCCAGCCTGCAACATTCAAAGAAAAAGACAACAAAGCTAAATGTGTGGCTTTTCTTCTTAAAAAACTGTATTTATTATTATTACTATTATTTTTTTTCGGTTTTTTAAGACAGGGTTTCTCAGTAGCTATGGAGTCAGTCCTGGAACTAGCTCTTGTACACCAGGCTGGCCTCGAAATCACAGATATCTGCCTGCCTCTGCCTCCCGAGTGCTGGGATTAGAGGCGTGCGCCACCACTGACTGGCAAAAAAAAACCAAACCTGTATTTATTATTATGTGTGCATGGAGTATGTGTGTATGGTACACACGTGCCAGAACATAAGGTGGAGCTCAGAAGACAACCTTGTAGAGGCAGGTCTCTGCTTCAGCTCTACGTGGGACAAAGGGATCAAACTCAGGTCATCTGCCTTGTGCGGCAAGCACCTCCCATGATGGCACATGATGCCAAGCCTGGCTTCTTTATAACAAGGGATTTCTAAAATGTTCATACTAGAGCTAGGGATATAGCTCAGTGGTAGAGTGCTTACTTTACATATATGAAATTACATATATTGGTTTCAATCCTGAACACTACATATGTACACACAGAATCCCTATTTTTCTATTTAACATTTTAAAAATATTAATTACGTGTGTGCATATGCACACGTGTGTGAGTGAACTGAAGTTATGGGTACCTATGAGCCGCCTGAGGAGTGCCAGAATCAGAGCTCTGGATCTCTGATAAAGATGTAAGTGCTCAACCTTCCTAATGCTGCCTGCAACCCTTTAATACAGTCCTGCATGGTGTGATGACCCCTAGCCATAAAACTATCTTCATTGCTGCTTCATAACTGTAATCTTGCTACTGCTATGAACTGTAATATAGATATCTATGGTTTTTTTGATGGTCTTAGGTGACCCCTAGGAAAGGGTCATTCAGCTCTCAAAGGGTCAAGACCCACAGGCTGAGATCCACCACTCTAAGTCATCTATCCAGCCCCAACATTAAAAGAATTTAATTCTGTGTATGTGTAGGAACACGCATGTGCCACAGTATACAGGCAGAGATTAGAAGACAACTTTTGTAAGCTGATTCTCTCATTCTACCATGTGGGTTCCAGGATGGGACTTTTGGTCATCAGGTTTGATAGACAACAAGCATCTTTATTGGCTGAACAATTTCACTGGGAGTGTTGTTGCTTTTTCCATCATTAGTTTTTTCTTTTTCTACTTTCATGTGTGCTAATGCATGCTTACATGTGTACGGGCACATATATGTGGGTGCATGTATATATAGGAGACCAAGGTTAAAGTGCTATCTTCCTAAGTCACTCTTCTGTTTTATTCATTGAGGTAGTGTACTATAATCAAATCTAGTAGTCTGCCTAGTCAGTTTGTCCTGGGGACCCCTGACTGTCTTCTGAAACTGGAATTTTAAGCTGACATGTGGGCTCTGGGGAATCTGAACCCCAGTCCTCATGCTTGTATGGCAAGAGCTTTAACCACTGAGCCATATCCCCTGCCCCCAATTTTTTAATTGCATATTATGTTTCTCTCTTTGAGCACGCACACACTTGTGGGGGGGGTACCATTTATACCTCAATATGCTGTGGAAATCAAAGGACGGCCTAAGAGAATCGGTTTCCTCCTTCTACCCTAAGTAAATCTTGGGGACTGAACTTACATTGTCAGGCTTGGCAGCAAACCATCTCACCAGCCCTGAAACAGAGATTAGCTATGTAGTTTGGGCTAGACTGGAACTACCTATGTAGCTTAGGCTGGCCTTGGACTTGCTGGAATTCAGGTGTGTATCACTACTGCATCCAAGTAATATCCATATTATATAGTTGAAGAAATTAAAATGGACCCTGCAGGAAAAAAATTAGCTCAGAAAGTAAATCAACCCCCAACAGGAAATAGACATGTGCTTAAATGTATACATTAGCACACAGTAAGTCCTGAATGGTTTCGGAAAGAATCTCCTTTCTACGTCCCACATCTTTCTGATCTGACGGATTGAAGCAGGTAAATAAGCAATGTGGCCGGGCACTGATGGCGCATGCCTTTAATTCCAGCACTTGAGAGGCAGAGGCAGGTGTATTTCTATGAGTTCAAGGTCAGCATGATCTACAGAATGAGTTCCAGGACAGCCAGGGCTACACAGAAACAAAAAACAAAAATAAACAAATGAAAAACAATTGGTACAGATATGATTGGGGGGAAAAAATCCATCACAGGCTTTTCTTTTTTGATTTGAAAGACTGGTCTGAACCAGTGGCCCAAGCTGGCCTTGAACTGGTGATCTTCCTGCCTAGGCCTCCTGACAGGCTGGATCAAAGGGATGTGCCACAGCACTCAGCTGAGCTAACATCTTAATCCTTCTTTACAGCACAGCTGAGTATATGGCTCAAGGGCAGACCATTTGCCTAAGGTACAAAGGTCTGGGTCCAATTCCAACACGCATGATGATAACTTTTAAAATAGCTCACCTTCACTGATCAATAAATACTTGATGGTAAAACAGGTTTGCGGAAGGAACCCCAGACAAAAGGTAGAAACACTAACAATGACCGCTTCATTCAAGATTGCCAAGTGTCATCTAAAATCCTTCCTTCCTAGGTGACAATGAGGGACTGAGTGAAAGATGGGAGTACTACATTCAGGGTGCTGCCCAAAAACACTTACCCTTTGACTTTAGTTCTGACAACAGGCTTCCAGGACCTTCATGCCCAATTAGATGACCAAGATAATGACCAGGATTAGATTTGTAGTACTGCTGAAGGTCTGGGATGGGAAATGTTACATAAAGATTCCTAATATCCTTAATAGGTACTATTTTATAAAGTTGCTGGGGGGAAAAAAAGACAAAGACAAATCACAAAATGTTTGCTACATACGACGTTTACAGCGTGAAATACTTACTAATAATGAAAAGTACTGATTTTGGTTACTTGCCAGACTGCAAAGAAGTGACCACAAAGAAATAAATGAATCGGGTTCTCTTTCACTCTTTCATTTTATTATATGGGCTAAGCGTGGTGCCCTAGATCCTGAGGCAGCTCTGGATACGTGCCTTCTGGCACTGACAGTTTAATAGCCTGCCAAGGTCACAGCTACCCAAACTGCTCTTAGCATGCAAAGATCAAAACATGCTGGTGCATTGTTTATTAATACACATTCCTAACACATAAAATTGATTTGATTGCCATGACAATTACATTCACAAATGAAAAAAAACGGAATCATGTGCACGTACTCTAAGATGTTCTTCTTGGAAAGGGTGCTCGGGAAATTCAGGCAAAGGGACATTTTTGTTCTCCACTTCAGAAAATAACTTCACCACCAGGTCAGTCAGGTCATCTAAAGATTCTACAAGAAGCAGAGAAAAAGCAGAATTTACCAATCAGAACTTGAAGCACAGATAGGATTTCAGCCCTTAGGACTTCTGAAATGTCTCATAGTTTTAAAAGAAAAACTTGGAAAAAATAAAACAAAAAGCCCCCGTGGGTGATGAAGATGAGCAGTCAGAGCCCACTACCTACACCACGTCGGAAGTCTCTGTGCAACACCGAGACTCGTGTCTTACCCACAGCCACTTTTGTGTAGATGTAAATATCCAGACATTCCTCATAATACCTTATTTTGCAAATATATTATCCATATATATATAAAACCTTGCAACAAATGTAAAACAAATATCAAAGACAGCAGAATACTAGCTGTGTTTCTGGCTGGCTTGAAATTTACTTTGTAGACCAGGCTCACCTGGAATTCAGAGATCCACTTGCTTCTGCCTCCTAAGTGCTGAGACTAATGGTGTATACCTTCACTACCAACTACTTAGATGCAGTTAGGAAAATGTGCATAATCAGACAAAAGGCAGACCAGGGATTAGTTGTTATATGACAAGTGAACTGGAGAATAGACAGAATATATTTGATGCAAGAGCTGTCAGATGGCCTGTCATCCCAACTAGAGGCCCACTTTGGAGTTTTTTGAGGTCTAAACCAGTCTGGTTATTTACTTAAGAGTTGAAGGGAAAAAAAGGTCAGGGGACATCTTTATGCATGGTGGGATGTCAAGTTCAAGTATTAATGACAGTGGAGTCCTTCAAACAAGGTTCTACCAAATATGCTGCAATTCTCCATGTTTCTACCCTTAAAGCACAAACCACAATGGAGCTTAAGACATACACACACGCACACACACATTTATTTATTTTATGAGTGTTTTGTCTGCATGTATGTATGTGTACCATATGCATGCCTGGGGCCTATGGAAGACAGTGGAGTGTGTCAAAAGCCCCTGGAATTGAACCTATAGATGGCTGTGAGCCATCTGTGTGAGTCCTGGGAACCGAACTTAGGTTCCCTGCCAAAGAATCAAGCACGGAGCTATCTCTCCAGCATGCACAATGTAACTTTCTAAAGGTAAGGTGTCTGAACCGTCTGGCTTTCCCACCAAGCTGAGAGCGCCAGAGCCCAGGGAACTGAGCCTTTTAACTTTGTGATATCTGTGCTTGGTAACTTCGGTGTCTATATTTGATCATTAATTATTTGACAAATGTTTGGACAATTGGTGCTGCTACAGTTAGAACAGCTACAGCAAAGACAGAAAACAATGTTTTTGTTCTTTTGTGACAGAGACCCTTACATATGGCTAGTTTTCCCTCTCATCCCCATCTATTAATGCAGTAAAAGATGGTATCTCTGCCTCACATCTCTGTAATGTGAGGGCACCTCCCTGAGAACCCGCAACTCTACTGAGCTCATGCAGAAGCAGTTAGGTTGGAAGTGACGTGTACTGACCAGGAAAATGGAATATCTGATTTTTTTAGATCCTCACTCTATCACTTCCGTTAAATCAAAAACACTGAGGGCAGAGCTCAAGTTTAATTCAGCTAGTGCCATTAGGTTGTTGGGGGATATTCGATCACAGTGTGAACCTTGAGTTTGCATTTGTATTTGCATTAATTAAATAAAACTAACCTAGGGTCAGGAGGCTGCATTAGCAACTAGGTAACAGAAAGTAACCATAGCACTTCAAAGGGCACCGGGAGAGACAGACAGACACAGGAAGTAGTAGGGTGGGGTTTGGAGTAGCGCAGCTTTTTCTGGTTTGGCTAAATGGAAGCATGGGTCTTTCAGAGACCCCCAACACAAAGAAGGAAAGTTACCTAATTGTGATCTAGCCTCTCTGAGTTAGCGGGTTTTCACCCCAGCCTTTGAATCTTGAGTCTTATTTATAAATAGAACAATAGAGAGTTAGTTAAAGTTACCTTTAGAGGCAGCTGCAGAGTCAGTGCCTGTGGGAATAGGATCAGCTCCAGACCGCAGCCTGAGCATACATTTTTATGCTGAGATACATATTTTATCTGAGATACAACATAGCTTTTAGATACCCATTTTTCAAGACTGTGTTCTACATATCCAGTAATACTGAATATTCTAGGCCTATATATCTTTAATAAGCAGTATTATAAAGTTTTTTAAAAGTTATATTTATTTACATGTGTGCATACACACAGAGGTTAGAAGACAGTCTCTCCAGCTCCCATCTCCATTCCACAAACGCAAAGTCAGATATTTAGAAAAGTCCACAGCCACAGGGTAAGTAGGCAGTACATTTGGTCTTCAAAGTCAGGCTATTGAACTCTACAGAGTGTTAAGTTCTAACTGCTATACCACATTCATACATTTTTAGTATTCTTTTTATCCATTTTGTCTTGTATCTAAACCAACTATAACTCTTTTAATTTTGGGCCAGGTTCCCACCTATAATCTCAATGCTTGAGAGGCAGAAGCAGGAGGACTATCACAAATTCAAAGCTAGCCTAGTCTACAGTGAGACCCTGCCTCAGATAATCATAAAAATAAACTGCCCTTCAGAAAGACTAGGGCAGCTGAAGGTCCCATTTACCACTAGCAATGCAGAACAGTAGTCACAACCGAATCCAGCACCACTTAAAGCAAAGCAAAAACAAAACAACAGTTTAATAGGGAAACAACATATTATCACTAATTTCCACCTTAAAAACAAACTTTTGTTGCTTACAAATACTTCCATCTATCTATTGTCTTCTACGGTTTCATTAACGTGCAGACTTTTTAACTACTGTAAGATCAAATCTTCCTTCATGAAGCCTTTCCTTACTGCAGTCAGAAAGCCTACCAGTAACTCGCATGTGCTTCAGGTCTCCACTTCTTCTTGGAAGACTGCAGGCTTAAGTAAATTTCTCATCTGCAGATCATTTTCAAGACTATGAGCACATAAATACCAATACTTCAAGCCCTGCTAATACTTTGTAAAAAGTCAAAATGGACAAAAACTAAAAACCATTCCACTAATTGTCTGAGCAGTCTGAAGAGATCTTACCTCGACCTAAAACACAAATAGCCATCAGATTGGACGAATAATACGTAGAATGGAATTTCAGGAGTTCTTGTCTTACATCGATGCCTTCTTGGTTGGGTCGAGTCTCTAGAGTATATTTGTTTCCTAAAAATGGATAAAAAGCATTTCTTAGAAAAGGTGAAATTTGGGAACATTATAGTTTCATTATTACTGAGACTTAAGAAACTGTAAGATGAACGTAAGAAACTAAGACATACTATGTTTGAACATAAAGTGAATACACAGGGCAGGGCAATACGATAAAAATAGATTATTAATGTTATTTATTTATTTGTTTGTTTGAGGCAGGGTCTCATTAAATACGTAGACCAAGTTGGCTTTGAATTCAGAGGTCTGCCAGCCTTTGCCTTGGAGTTCTGGGGTCAAAAACCATACCTTGCTAACTAATATTTTCAACTAGGGTTTTTCATAAGAACTACAAATGTTACATGAAAGCTATGCTTTTTAGGCTAGGCATGGTGGCATATGCCTATAATCCTAACAGTTAGAAGGCTGAGGCAGAAGGACAGCAGCCCCAGGCCAGACTGTTACACAGTGAGTTTGAGGTCAGCCTGAGTTAAACAGTAAGACTGTCTCAAACACAGCAAATGAATAAAAAGCTTGTTAAAATCTTCAGGGGATAGGCATTATGACCATTTTTAGATAAAATGAGATCCACTGGCTTCCACTCACACTTGCTTTAGTTTTCAATTCCCCATGCTCCCTATAACTAATTGAATGGACTCACTGGGGAATCTTTTTGGAATTTACCAAGTTACTTGTGGGAAGAAAAGAACAAATTTACTATTTTGAGAAGAAGCATTAAATTTGTGATTTTGAATTCTCATGGGTTTTATCCAAATTGAGAAAAATAGGATGCGGTGTTATTTTCATAGCTCTCCAATGAGAGCACATGGCATGCCTGTGTAAGAGCTCCTGTGAGAATTAGGGTAAAACTGCATATCAAAATCAGTGACAGTCTGTAGTAAAGACCGTGTACATCAGGGGCTGCCATACAAAGAAGTGTAGGAAGGAATCCTGGCTTATGCATATATCACACAAAAAGATGCATGCATTCCAAATGGGAAAAAATTAACACTATAGCTAGAAAAGTAGAGAAAAAAGCTGAACAAATGGTCCCGATGACCACTTCCCACCCAAAACCCACATGTAGGGGACCAATGTGAATACAGTTGAGATGACAACTAGCAGTTCCCTCTCCAGACACACACTGCTCTAAATTAGTGCTAATTAAGCTGGGTCATTTGTATCAAATTAAAATGCTGCTACTTGGATCTTGAATCCTACTTGGCTCAGTCAACATTAAAGCAAGCCCTAGTTCTGGACCAAGGACATCAGGATGCTGACTGTGACCTTTTCACCCTTGGTCTGCTGGGAGAAATCCTGCCTTGGCTGGCATTTGGGACATTCGGGAATTCTTGGGAAAGGCCTCCAAACATCTCAAAGGGGTCGTGTGTCTTAACTGTAACTGGGTGATAGGGAGACATGACCGGTGGTCAAGGGCAGGATTGATCCCTGACTCCTTCACTCCCCACTGTGAGACAGACATCCTAGGAGCTTAAGACACAGGACAGGAGGCTGGGGGTGTAGCTCAGCAGTGGGAAATGCTTGTCTAGCATGTGCACGGCACACCCTCAACACCACAAGGGAAAAAATGGGATGTGTATGTGTAGAGGGTTTTGAAAATTATAAAATCCATTAAATGCACTGTATATTTTTATTTTAAGTTTTGTTTAGTATAAAAAGTATACAAACTTAGTGTTAATATTCTGTATATTTTCACTGTAACAACTATTTGAAATTATATTTAAGACAAAAAAGTCTATAAACAAGTACTAGAAATCCAAATTTTAATTTTTCAAGAAAATAAAACTGACTTCCCCCATATAATTTGAGGCCAGCAATGTATTTCTGCCATGGTGAGAAGGACTCAGTATGATGTTTTAGATATCTGTCTTAGAAACTATAAGTATCTCAGGGCTGGAGAGATGGATCAGCGGCTAAGAACACTGGCTGCTCTTCCAGCACCCACATGGCAGCTCACAGATGTCTGTAACTCCAGTACCAGGAAATCTGACACCCTCTTTGGACCTCTGTGGGCATCAGGCACACATATGGTGCACAAATATGCATGCAAGTAAAATACCTATACACATAAAGATAAATAAAAATTAATTAAAAAAGAGAAACTACGGGTGTCTCAAATGACCTGTGTAATAATAAAGGTGCTCAAGCAAAGGCCATACTAACAGCATGACTGTGACAGGCCTCGGTGCTCTGAAGACCCAGGGTTTAAAACATTATGCTAGTAGTGATATTAACTGCAGTTAGTGGAACATTATAGACTTTTAAAAGCCCTCTCTTGGTGGCTTGATTTGGGAAGTCCTTTTGTATATGTGTTGCTTTTATTGGTTGATGAATAAAGCTGTTGGGCCAATGGCTTAGCAGAGTAAAACCAGGCAGGAAATCAGAACAGAGATAGAGAGAGAAGGTAGGCAGAGTAAGAGAGACGCCAAAGGAGAAAGCCATGCCAGAACCCTACCAGTAGGCCACAGCCTCGTAGCGATAGACAGATTGATAGAAATGGGTTAATTTAAGATGTAAAAGCTAGCTAGAAATACACTAGAGTCATTGACCAGTGTTGTAATTAATATAGTTTCTGTGTGATTATTCGGGTCTGAGCAGTCGGCAAAGGAAAGAACAGTCTCAGTCTCCTTCTACAGGGGTTGGAGAGATGATTCAGTTCCCAGACACACAGGATGGCTTACAACCATAACTCCAGCTTCAGGAGGGATCTGACACCCTTTCCTGATCTCCTTGGGCACCAGACACACATGCGGTATACATACACACATGCAGATAAACACTTATACGCATTAAATAATAAAGTTAAAAAATTTTAAATCTTTTCTTCTTGGTATTCTAAAAATCCTGGAAGATACTACAGCTCTTTTATGCACAAGAATTTTCTTAGAAAATTTAAAGGAGCAATTCCACTATAATTATACATTACTAGTATAAGATATGTGATGTGTCCTGGAAAAGGACTTCAGGAGAATCTCCTAAGTGTTACCACAAAATACCTCTATACTTGACTGATTCGGATCTTGTTTTTTTTTTTTAAAAAAAATCTCAACTTTTCCATAGCTATACATCCCCAAAAGAAACAAGGAAAGGAAGAGTGTAACTCTACGGTGGATGACTTGTTTAGCTGCCATGGGGCTAAGTTCCATACTCAGTATCATAAAAACAAAGGAATAATAAATAAGAATTTCCTTTTTTTTATGTTTGGTGGTGGTGTTGCATGTCTTTAATGCCAGCACTTGGGAGGCAGACGCAGGCAGATCTCCAAGTTCGAGGCCAGTCTGATCTACAGAGCAAGTTCCAGAGCAGTCAGGATTACAAAGAAACCATGTCTCGAAAAGAAAGAAGGAAGGAAGGAGAAGGGAAGGAAAGGGAAGAAAGAAAAGATAATTTTTTAAAGAAATAAATGCCCATTAGCAGCTTAGGTGTGATGGCCCCACTGCTCTCTCCCAGTATAGCTAACCTGTAATTTTACTTTGTTTCTGAAGAAAATGTTTAACTACTTTGGGAAAAAGGAAGGAGAATAGGGGAACAGGAACACAAAGGCCATGGGAAAGCTTAGAGAATAGTAATGATTAAGTCAATTAAAATATACCATGTATTCACAAGGATTGTGATACTCAAAAAAATTAGTTATCTCTGGAGGATGGCAGGGAACGAACACATTATTTTGAATATTGGTAACTGAATAGAAAGAATGAAACACTTATCCTGCTTTCTGAGCAATAATTGCACCACTGGCCCAAACAGGAGAAAAGAGAATTTTTCTACTCACTGTATCTACAAGCTAAGGAAGAGAGAAAGAATAATAGAATTAAGAAAATCAGAATTAGGGAGGGAAGGCATTGAGGATCAATACTATTTCACAGAGAGGCAAATACCATATACCCAATGGAAGAACATCATTATCTATGACAAAACTGTCATGTCAAATAGTCAAGGACAAGAAGTCAACACTAGCCCAGAGCGAGCTCTGCTTGCTTCTGATTGGCCCAGCTGTCAGGATCTGATGCTGTTGTAGTGTGCTTTAGGCTGCAGGTCACTGCAGGCACATCACTGAATATTTCCATTGAACTTTTGTAAAGAATTCAGATAAAGCACTAAGTGGCCACTGAAGGAAAGATCTAATCCTATGGATCACACCTATTCCACCCACCACATCAGAGCCGTACCCTTATCTTTGTTTGTTGTGATAGAGTATTGTGTGGTCCAGGCTGGCCTTAGACTCCCTAAGTAGCTGACGATGACCTTGAACTCCTGATCCTCTGGCCTCCACCTCCCAAATGCAGCAATTACAGAGTACACCATCACAAACCTCCATATGTTTTTATAAATGATTCTCAGAATACTGTTTCCTTGCTACAAGCCTGCATTGATAGGATACTTTATTCTAAGCAGCTTTGCAAAGTGGCTTTGACCCAAATATCTGTGACAGCACGGACAGGACAGACCTTCAGCTCACAGCAGCACGAGGGAATGTGGGCATCTGCCAGCTAGGGCATAAATCTGGTACTGAAAGATCTGCTGGCCATAGATTATGAACGACACAGTTCCTCACCTCTGTGGATACCAGTGGACTCAAAACTGGTATTTGCAGTCATGAAGATGCTGCCCCTTTAGTTCTGGCAAAATGCAGAAGGGTGAATAAAAATGTCTCTTAGCTGCTGGGATATCCGGATGGACAGAGGTACAAGGACTTATCAGGAACTCTTTTACTGGAGACCCTGCAGCCTGGTCAGGGTGAAAGCCTTTTCTCCTCCATCCACATCTACAGCAAGTAAAGAAGTCCTTTGCAGTTTGGGGACCATAAGGCAAGGATTGTCAGAGGACTGAGTTCCAGGGGAGTCTTGCTCTGTCTGCCATTGTTTTGCTGCCTCGAGGCATGACCTACTACTATGTGAATAAAACACAGCCTGAACTGGTACATTAGAGGAACACCAGAGAAATGAGACAAATGCCTGCTCCTGGCTCCTCAGAATGTTCGTCAGTGTGGGGTGGTGAGGGCTGTAAATTTCCTTTTTGCATGTTTACTTGTTTTGGCCTTTTCAGAAGAACGTTGTGTTCATTTCAAGTTCCTACTACAGTCAAGTATACTGCATTCTAGTGTCACCTCTGATGTGACGTCTAAAGAAAATCTACACTCAGCCTTAGTCAAGCGAACAGATAATGAGGCTGGGGTGGTAGCACACACCTTTAATCTGAGCATTCAGGAGCAGAGGCAGGAGGATCTCTTCTAATTTCAGGCCAGTCTGGTCTATGGAGCCAGTTCCAGGCCATCCAAGGACAGAGTAAGATTGCGTTTCAAAAGTAAAGTAAAGGAGTAATGACTAGAAAGGCCTTGTCACAGAACCTCACCCTAACAGAGGACCAGGAATTCACAGCTCTGCACGATACTACTGGTATCAAAAGTCTTTATAGATGGCTGCATTATGTAAGCAGAAATCTGATCCTCAAACTGCATTGCAGTTTTCGGCAGTGTGACTGAAGGCCTCCTTTGCTAGTGATGCTGCAATGTATAAACCACGTTCTTGGATTATTACAAAAGAGCACGATCATTAAACTGTTCATTGACTGAAACCCAAAAACCCCAGTGGTTTGGATTTGTAGCCCAAATCAGCTACCGCTAACTGGACTGTTGCTAGAATTACAAACCACAGAGTAGAACCGGCATGGCCATGATGAGGAGTCAGAGTGAAATCCCATGCCTGGGACTTATGGTCTCCACTTTGTATATAACTGGAATTGAAGCTCTTTTTCTCTCACTGGCTTTATCCTATATCAAACAGCTGCTATAGTTAATTAAAAACAAAATTGATTATACTTGGTCCAAGTATAGCAAAATAACAGTTGGTTTTATTTATGTATTTTATTGAGTATATATATTGTGTGTGTGCATGTGGTCAGAGAATAATTTTCAGGAATTCTCTCTCTCTCTGTCTCTCTGTCTCTGTCTCTCTGTCTGTCTCTCTCTGTCTGTCTGTCTCTCTCTGTCTCTCTGTCTGTCTCTGTCTCTGTCTGTCTCTGTCTCTGTCTCTCTCTCTCTCTCTCTCTCTCTCTCTGTCTCTCTCTCTCTCTCGTAAAACCACCTACCTCCTACCATGTGGTCCCAGGGACCAAACTCATGTCAGGCTTGGCAAAAAGTGCCTTGACAGGCTAAACCATCTTGCTAGCCTAACATCTGGTTTGAGAATGGGACACACCAGAACTCCAGTTCAAACTATATTCAGAATAAAAGCTTTGGAACTAGTTCTACATTTCTTGGCAAATCTAATCAGATTTAGGGGCTGAAGAAATATCTCAGTAATTAAGAATGTATACAGCTCTTACACAGAATCCAAGTTCTGTTTCCAACACCCATATCAAGTGACTCACACCTGCCTATAATTCCAGTTCTAGAGACCCGACACCCTCTTCTGGCTTCCACAACCACTCACACACATGGCCTACACAGAACACACTGCTATATACACATAAATGATGACCAAAATGATCCATCTACACAAATGCTATACTTAAAATCAATTATTCCATAGAGCATGGTGGCACACACCTTTAATCCCACCACTTGGGAGGCAGAGGCAAGTGGCTCTCTGTGAGTTCAAGACCAGCCTGGTCTACAGAGCGAGTTCTAGGACAGCCAGGACTATGTAGAGAAACTCTGTGTCAAAATACAAAAATGAAAAAAATTAAGAAATTTTTTTAAAAGTTAATGCCTCCTTTAAAGTATTAATTTCTTTGTATTCTATTCTCTGTAATACAGTAATACCACCAATAAATATATCTATAAACCCTTTCAAAAATGAATCTGATTCAACACCTGCCATTTTATATGAACACAAGAGTTAGGATCAAAACGTAGAAAGATCTAACAAAAGACTTCTAGAAAACAACACAGAGAAACTTCTTGCTATTGGCCATGCCAATGACTTTTTTGATACCATATCATAGATTCAAGCTACAAAAATGGAACTACATCACTCTAATAAACATTTACATAGAAGAGCAAAAAGAAACCCGAAAAACAAAAAGGCAACACACGGACTGGAAAAACCTGCATATAGCAGATGTGATAATGAGTTAAAAAAAACTTTACAAAGAACTCTTACAACTCCGTGACAGGAAAACAAACAACCGGATCAAATAATGGGCAAAGGAGGCCAGATGTAGAGGTGCATGCCTGTAACCACAGCACTCAGAAGGCCCAGCCTGGACTGCACAGTGAGTCGGAGGCCAGTGTGGGCTACATGAGCAACATACACAACTGTAATCACAGCCCTCGGGGGCTGAGGAATAAAATTGCGGCTTCAAGGCATGGACTACACAGGAGACCCTGTCTCAAAATACCAAATAAAAATAGGACAATAAATAAATAAAACACTGTATGTAAAGAAAGTACTTGTTAACACAGAATTCAATAAAAACCAGCAAGGTGTGAAAGAGATCTGGGAAGTCCTGACCTGGGAAGTCCTGGGTATGCCTTGCCCTCCCTCCTGTTGCCCCTGCTAGTGTTGATAATACCCTTTACATTCTGAGAAGTAAAAAAATAACTTGCCAGCCGGCCAACAAAGTAAGCATGGCCCCATCTATAATATTGAAACTTGTTACATAAAATGACCTAACAATTTAGCATACCCACAATTAAGAAAGTGTCACCCATAGCAGAAACACAGCCCCACCCAGAAGTCCTCCCACTTGTTTCTGGTCCACCTGTGTGACAAGTGGAGCCAATTACTCTTGCCCTTCCTCTTTTATTTCTTTCCCAGTTGACTACACCCAGTTGCTCTCTGTGTCTATGGGGTTACAACCGGATAAACAGATCACTCGAGAATAACCATAACCAATTTTCTCTTTCCCTGTTCCAAGGCTGCTTGGGAGAATAGTCAACTGCTCCCACTTTAATTTCCATTGTCTGGGAAAAAAGAACCCGCAATTAAATACCAAAACCAAGAGTGGAAGGACAAAGGATTCCACTTTATTAAAATCTAAAGAAGTGACACCAAAGGTACGTCTAGAGAAAAGGGGAAACGTCACATGGATACCAACCAGGATTCAGATTTAAAGAGAAATAATGTGGTAATCAGGCCTGTAATTTCAGCCCTGGGAGATCAAGAGTTCAAGATTACCCATCCTCCTCCACATAGAGTGATAAACCAGCCCGAGATACAAAAGACCCCGTCTAAAAGAGAGAGAGAAAGAAAGAAGGAAAGAACAGAGGGAGAAGGAAGATTTCTATAAGAGTACAATTAGGAAGCCACTATGCCTACCTTCCTAACTAACTGCTACACACACCTAATTCTGTAATTATGGCAATTTTTCTGGATGCTATTGTATGTCTAGGAAATAGTATCTAAAACTTAAAGAAATTAATTTATAAAATAAACATGAATTTATAAGCATACTAATTAAAATATTATTGTTTTATATTTTATAACAACTAAGGCATTTTTAAAAGCACAGTAACCTTGCTGGGTAATAGTATGTAATTCTAGCAGTAGGGAAGCTAAAGCAGAAGGATTTCAAGTTTGAGGCTAGCTTGGGTTGCAGTGTTTCAAAAACACAAAAACAAAGACTAGGGTGCACCTTAGTTTGGAATGCTTGCCTAGCATTCTCAAAGCCCTGGATAACTGCTCCACTCCTGAAATATGTGGACTCCTACTTGAATGAGATTCAAAATGAAATGAGAAATTATGACAGCACTGTGCAGGGAACCCATGAGATTCACTGCGATCAGAGAGTACAGAAGTTGATGCATGATGTTGACAAACCTGTCCCGAATTTGCTGAAGGGGTGTTTGGGATTCCCAGTAGCTTTTTCCAACTGGAAGAGTCTCCAGGCGTCGTTCATCACGTTCTTCTCATGTTCTGAGTCGACTGCATTGACCTCTCTGTCTTTACAGCTTGCATCGAACAAGGGACACAGGAAAAACTGGGCAAACCTAAGAATATAAGACAGAATTACCAACTTGAGAACTATGATTTTAAAAGAACAGCTTTTAAAATATTTTTAAAACTGTTAGATGGTTAATATGAATACACATGACCAGAAGAAATTGCGGTTGATTGAGGACACAGCTGAGTAACAGAATGCTTGCTTAGAATGCACAAGACCCGAAAAAAAAAATAGGGCCAGACTTGGTGGCGCACACTTTTAACCCCAGCACTCGGGAGGCAGAGGCAGGGAGATCTCTGAGTTCAAGGACAGCCTGGTCTACACAGTTAGTTCCAATACAGCCAGGGACATAGTGAGACCTTGTCTCATTTCTAGGAGAGAGGGAGGGAGGGAGAGAGAGAGAGAGAGAGAGAGAGAGAGAGAAGAAAAAATACCACTGCTTTAAGAAAAAGGAATATAAAAGAAGTTCTAAATAATAAAAGAAAAAATTAATATTGGACATATGTAAATTTAGAGTTGTTGATCTTTCCAGAGATGCTAAAATGAGTAAAAATATAAGTATAATTTAAGATTTGCAGTCTGACATCTCTATGAAGTTTAAGTTTCTTCAAAAGAAGGGGAAAGCAGCTGATAACTCTGTCACATCTTCAATGTGCAGCCAATGGACCATCTCAGCAAACAAAAGTACTTGCCATGTAAGCCTGACAATCTTAAGTTTGATCTCAGGAGTCCACAGTAGAAAGAGAAAATCAAATCCCCTCTGATCTCTGCATATGCACCAAGGCATGTGCACACTACACACACACACACACACACAAGCACACATCACACTTTATCACATACTTGTATATACATGCACACTCATACATGCATTACAGTCACAAACACACATCACAAGCACACACATCATACAAATTATCATACACATGTACATACATGCACATACACACTCACATAAACTCATACGAACATTACATAGTCACAAATACATCACACACATACTCACATCTCACATGCACACATACTTACCATACACACATACTAAAAGAATTTTAAATGTTTTAAAAATCTTAAATGTACAGCCCGCAGTGTGCAATCTCATTAAAACCCAGGCACCCCAGGACAAACAAATTAAGTAACTGAATTTTAAAATGTGTGATTCAAATTTTAGAAAAACTTTAATTAGTAGAAAAACAACAGTGCAATGAAAAACCTCAAGTATGTCACAACAGTCTAAGGCATGATTATGAGCTTTTATAAAAGAGAAAATAGTCTATGAA
Source organism: Ellobius talpinus (assembly GCA_001685095.1). NCBI lineage: Eukaryota > Metazoa > Chordata > Mammalia > Rodentia > Cricetidae > Ellobius > Ellobius talpinus. Next base: position 14,222 of record LOJH01006712.1, on the reverse strand, counting down.
TTTTTAATAAGCATCAATTTAACAAATAACATGGTATGTAACTCTAACATAAGCAACCAATATACCTTTCTTGAGTCCATAGGACTACTCTTCCAGAAGTCCTGAACTAAATTCCCAGAACCCAGATGGTGGCTCATAATCATCTATGACTGTAGTCCCATGGGATCTGATGCTCTCTTCTGGTGTACACTCAGAAAAAAAAAACACCCATAAACAAAAAATACATAAATAAATAAATCTAAAAAATAATGTATTTACTTTACAAAAATAAAGAAAGAAAAGGAAAGAAAGGAGGGAGGGAGGGAGGGAGGGAGGGAGGAGGGAATGAAAAAAGAAAGGGGAAAAAAAGAATAAATTGGGGCCATCAAGATGGGAATGGCATGACAAGCAAAGGTGTCTGCCACCAAGCTTGATGACCTAAGTTCAATTCCCGTGATCCATATAGTAGAAGGAGATAAGGGACTCTCACAATCTGTCCTCTTCTATATACATCCCATGACATGTGCATTACCCCCACATGCACACAAAGTAAATAAAAGTAATTTTTTGTTTTCTTTTGTTTCTGAGACAGGGTTTCTCTGTGTAATAGCCTTGGCTGTCCTGAAACTCACTATGTAGACCAGGCTGGCCTCAAACTCAGAGATCTACCTGCCTCTGCCTCCCAAGTGCTGGGATTAAGGTGTGCACCACTATATGTGGCTAATTTAAAATTTAAATAAAAGAAATTACACTGTCCTAATGGAACCTGTTCCATTAATACTCGCAAGACATTCTCAGGGTTGAAATAGGAGGTTGGAAGAGTCTGTATCCAAGCTGGGAAGAGTGCAAGGCTGAAGACTTGAATTTGGATCGAGACACAGCACCATGAGTCTGTAATCTCAGCACTCCCTGGGTAGCCAGCAGGCAGGCAGGCAGACGGGGAGCCTGGAGCCATCTGTGGTAGAGACTCTGCTTCAAATGGGCAAGGCAAAGACTGACATGCAAAGTTGTCATTTAACCTCCACATGCACTCTATGGCGTCCAGGGCATGCACACATTCACACACGGGATTTTGCTTTGTCTTTAATTCTATATCCACTAAGTAAGTATCACTGAGAAGTGTGAAACTAGGGAAAGAGAAGGTCTAACATGTGACACTCTGGAACATGAAGTGGGTCTTAAAGAGATCTGTGACACTGGTACAAATTATTCTTTCATTCTTAAGATTTTTTTTAATGTTTCTGAGAGTTTTGCTGCTTGTATGTATATGGACCGTGTGTGTCTGGGGCTAGAGGGAGGCATCAGAATCCCTGGAATTGGAGCTACAGATAGCTATGAGTCACCACTTGCATGGTGGGACAAGCCCAGATTCTCTCTGGAAGAGCAACAAGTGCTCTTATCTCTGAGCCATGCCTCCAGGCCGTCACAGGTTATTCTTTACCATCGTTAAAGAGGAGACTCCAGTTACAATGAGAAGGGCTCTTAAGAATTTTATAAGTCAATATAACATTTCATGGTCCTAAAGGCTAATTTACAGTCGTATAATTATTTTCTGTCTACTGTGATGTAAATATGTGACATTTCTCATTAATTTTTCTGCTTTTTAACACAGTTTTTTGTTTTCTAAAGATGGGATCTCACTATATAGCCCTGGCTGTCCTGGAACTCACAAGGATCCACCTAGCTCTGCCTCCACAGTAGGATTAGAGGCATTTGCCACCATACCTGGCTACAAATGCCTTTTAAAACAAAAAATACTTTCTTTAATTATCTTGGGCAGGGAGAAGAGGAAAGTATGTGGAGTTCAGAGGAGGAGGACTTATGTGCCCTTCCATCATGCGGATCCTCATCAAACTCAGGTCAACAAACCTGGTGGCAAGGGCCACCCACTGACCAGCTCACCAGTCCTACAATATCTTTGCTAAACTATAAAATGGTGATATCCATCTTTGCAGAAACAGTAATTACTATTTTTATTAACGTGAGGAACTGAACAAAATTCAATCTTTTGCAGGGCATTCAGCGTTACCTGTCCAGGGCTCCTTCTAAGTGTTCGTGGGAAACATCGAAATAGTAGTTGGTGTGCTCCCCACTAGTAAAGGCGTTTGAACTTCCAGCGTGTTCACTGAGAAACTGGCTGTATTCATTTTCTTTAGGATATTTCTTTGTTCCCAAAAACAACATATGTTCACAAAAATGACTTAAGCCAGCAATATTTGGAGGGTCTGACAATGAACCTGGAAGAGATAACACACGTAATTATTAAAATGCATATGCAATTAATCACTTTTTAATGGGTTATAAGTGGTCTGAAATTCTCGACATAACACATACCAAGAGAGGCAAGTGAGGTTGCTCTAAAAATGGCATTACTTAGAAAGTAAACAAGAAGACCCAGGCTCTATCTAGCTCCTGCCTGGCCATCACTTACGGGGCAGCACTGGGCCAACTGAGTGGTGTCCCTGGGAAGCTTCATTTGAGGAGCAGCAGCCCCACAACTACAAAACGCTCTTATTTCTAATTTTCCTTATACTGCTATTCTGAAAGAAAGTCTCTCTATGTGCCTCACTGGTCTCAAACTTGCAGTAATCCTCCGAACTCCAACTCCCAATTGCAAGTGTTAAAGTGTGAGCCACTACACTCAACATACCTAAGAAATTTTAAGCAGAATACTTCTCTTGCTTCAATTATGTCTTATATGTATTACTATCTTAGTCCCTTGAAAACAATTTAGATATTAGTAGCCTGGTCTCCATAGTGAGATCCAGGACAGCCAGGGCTGTATAATAGAGATCCTGTCTGAAAAAAAAGGAAAGGAAAGAAACAAAATTAGATATTTGCAAAGCACTACATTAAGGCAAGCAGTAGTTATTTATTCAATATTACCTTATTCCCTCATTATAAAACGTCAGTGAGCTGGGCGGTGGTGGCGCACGCCTTTAATCCCAGCACTTGGGAGTCAGGCAGATCTCTATGAGTTTGAGGCCAGCCTGGTCTACAGAGTGAGTTCCAGGACAGGCTCCAAAGCTACACAGAGAGACCCTGTCTCAAAAAGCAAACACACAAAAAATGTTGCATAAAGCTTTTATTTAAAAAAAAACTATTAAAAAGAAGTATTTTCCCATTAAGCATATTATGTGTGTAGGAGATAAGAGGACTAAAAAGTAACATTACATATAGAAGAAATGTATACACAAGAATCCATCAAATAACAAGTTCAATATACCACAGGAAAAAAAAACGGCTTAAAGGATGGAATGAATTTCTTTGCTGCTATAACACCTAAGTTGGAAACATAACAAGACTCTATTAATAATGTGTTCCAGGCCAACCTGAGCTAACAGTGAGACCTTGTCTCAAAACACCACAAGCAGGCATGGTGGCTCATGTCTATAACTCCAGCCCTTGAGAGGCAGGAGGACCATATCAAATTAAGAGGCCAACATGGGCAACACAGTGAATTTTAGGTTGCCTAGGCTACAGAGTGAGATCCTGTCTCAAAAACAAAACCATAAATAATAAAAATAATAAAAATCATAAATGTGACAGCGATTGGGTCCTGACGCTCGCGGCACCCTCTATCAAATCTGTTGCCACTGCATCACCCCCAGGGCTGCACTGTACCTATGTGCACATCGAGGGCCGCTGACGACTTGTCCGTGGTGGGATCGCTGATGAGAAGCACTTTGATACCATTGGCCAGCTCCAGTCCACGGTATTCTCGCTTGTCTTCAGGAGACTTGACAATTTGGTCTTCTATTCTCTGGATAGCTGGATTAGTCATTTTGCTGTAAGTCTTTTTTTGGAAACTGGAAAGAAAAGGATATTTGTTATATAGTGACTGCTCTGGAGGAAAAAAAGAAAGACCATCGGGCAAATTCATATAACACCATCCATCCCAAACAACAGAAAACAAACCAAGACACCTGGCTGCAGCTCCTGTTGGTGCAGCTTCTGCTGCTGAGGGCTGAACTGATTCACACACACGGCTAAGCTTGTTTTCCCACGGAGCCCTGCAGGAAATGTCTTATTCGCTGCTTACAGGGTGTAGCTATCCTCCTCCTGACCTCACTCTCACACCCAGCACTACAGTGTTGCCCTGTGGAGCCGCTTTTGTATCTAGATAAGCACTTTGATGGGGACTTGACAGCATGGCTGGACCATGAGCTGGTCAGTGCTCCTACAACTGGGTTTTAATCACCAAGAACTACGGTCATACACATTGCAAAGGTATCTGGTGGAGAGTAAGGTGAGAGATTGTGTAAGGATCTGTACTGAATCAGCCAAATTGTTCGGCCTGATGGATTGCAAGATAGGGCTGAACAAGATCGTCTGAGTCTCACATACGTGTGCTCAGAGCATACGGAACAGCCTCCATGAAGAACAATGCTATGAAATATTTGAAAACAAGACAAACAAACTGCCTCATGAAAGCAACAAAAGCCAGGCATGAAACAAATGAAAAGTCAGGCAGACCCCAAGAGATTTTCGTAATCTGCTGAAGTGCTGACTGCCACGGCAAGAACAGTCCAGACGCCTTATTTTGCCAGGGTTTCCTCAGGCTGGGGCTATAGCATGATGGCAGAGCACTTGCCTAGCACGAGAGGCCCTAGGTTCAATCTCCAGCACTGTCCAAACAAGCATAGTGCTTCCTCTGGCAGGTCTTCCCTTCTCCAGCAAGGCCAGAGACAGTGAGAGCAAAAGAACCACCAGCAAAGGAAATCCCAGAGGGTGTTTATTGGGGTTAGTACAACGAAGGGATTCCAGAGTCTGGGGTAGACATAGTTTGATTTGGTTTTGTTTTTCAGAGTACAATAAATGGTACTTTTGTCTAACTAGGAACTATTTAACAGACAAAACATTAAACCTCAAATACTGGCCAGTTCATACAGGAATCAGGAAAAGCCGAAGATACATCTGTAAGTACGAAGAGGAACGGAACCTACACTGGTACCCTGGTGTCTTAGAAGACGAGGGTGGATCTCTGAAGACTGATGATAGCCAGGGCTGCTGATGCAGTTCAGAGGTACAACACTGGCCTACTACGCATAAGGCCCTAAGCCAGACAATAAAAAACAAATAAATGACCAATAGCCAGACCTAAAGGTAAACCACAGGCATGGAATTATTTGGATAGAATATTGTGCTAACCTCAAGAGATGACTCAGTGGCACTTGCTACATATGCATGAGGACACAAGTTCAGAGGTTCAGAACCCACGTAAATGTCAGGAAGGTGAGGTGGCTCACCTGCAATTCCAGCCTCTGAAGGTGGAGACTGGAGATCCCCAGATCAAACTGGTTAGCCAGACTAGTCACATGGCAGACTCTGGGTTTGATGAAGAGATTATTTGTCCAATTAAAATGGACAAATAATCAAGGAAGATTCTCGACATCAAACTCAGGCTTCTATACACCCACACCCACACAGGTGCCCACACATATGCAAAGCTTGCATATACGCATGCACACTACACATACATGTGAAAATGAGGAGGGAACCTCAAAGCATGAGGAGAAAAGTCTAGTCTGATTTTTAGCAGAATGTCTTCCTTTCTGAAATTATATATAATTATGTATATAATCAACGTAAAAACTGGTAAACCAAAGAGATTTGCTATTAACACAGTCTCTCATATATATTTTTTTCAGAAATATTTGGATTTTGCTTTGTTCTTTGAGCAGCCCAAGCTATCCTCAAATTCACTATCTTCTTGCCTCAGTCTCCCAAGAACTAAGATTACATGTGTGCACCACCATGTTCGACTGATATTTGGAATTTTAAAGATCAATACAAGTAATACTAAATGTGTAACACTGGCTTTAAAAAAATCACATAATGCAGGACTAGAGAGGTGGCTCAGTGTGGTTAAGAGAACTTGCTGGTCTTGCAGAGGACCCAGGTTTTGTTCCCAGGACTTATCTGGTGGCTCACAACCATCTATAACTCCAGTTCAGGTGACAAGTCCTCTGCCAGGTTCCACAGCACCAGGCACTCAAGTGGTACACAAAAATATGCAGACAAATCACACACATAAAACAAACAAAAAAAATTTAAGACATGTCATGCTTTATACGGGTAATGCTTATTAATAATGAATTTACCCTGTTTAGAGTACAAATTCTTTCTTTAAAAAACAAAGTAGGGGGCTGGAGAGATGGCTCAGTGGTTAAGAGCACTCACTGTTCTTCCAGAGGTCNTGGCATGCAGGCATACATGGAGGCAGAATGTTGTATACATAATAAATAAATTAATAAATCTTTAAAAAAAGTAGGGGCTGGAGACATGGCTCAGAGGTTAAGAGCACTGATTGCTCTTCCAGAAGACCTGGGGTTTCAATTCCCAGCACCCACATGGCAGTTCACAACAGGCTATGAGAACTCTAGTCGCACAGGATCCAGTGACTTCTTCAGGACTATGCAGGAACCAGGTATGTATGTGGTGTACAGATATGCATAAAGACAACACACACACATCCATGCACACAGGTAGGCAGGCAGATTAAAAATAAAATTAAGAAAAACATAAAATACAAACCTGGGACTAGGAAGATGTCTTGAGTCTATAAAACACCTACTGAACAAGCATGAGGAAGTAGTTCACATCCTCGCACCAACATAAAAGCTGGATGCTGCAGCTCACTCTAGCTCCAGCACTGAGGGTGCAGAGATAGGGGATACCTAGAACTCCAAGACCAGCAACCATTATTCTGGATAAAACATTGTGTTAACAACATCTCAAGACAAGGGTGTGGGAGATGGCTCTGACTAAACACCTGCTGCTTAAGTATAAGGACCGAGTTCAGATCCTCAGAACCCATGTAAATGCAGGGGGCAAGGTAACACTCCTGTAATCCCAGGCTCTAAGGTAGAGTCAGAGGAGCTCCAGAGCAAGCTAGCTAGCAAGACTAATCATAGTGGGAACTCTGGGTTTGACAGAGAGACCTTGCCTCAGTGAGTAAGCTTGGGTTGGAGCTGGAGAGATGGTTCAGCAGATAAGGGTGCTGGCCACCAAACCAACCTAAATTCAATCCCTGGAACCCAAGAAGCACACCAACCTCTGCAAGTTGCTCTCTGACTCTACGTGTGTGTGCTATAACACACACTTACTTACCCTCTCACATACACACAAATGAATAAAATAAGGTAGAAATTACTAAAGAATATACTCGACACCAACCTCTAGCTTCTACACACACGCGCACACACACACTGACATCTGGGGAAAATCGAGGGCAGTAATTTGAAAGTGAGAGGCCTGTTCTGGGAATGGGGTTATGTGTGTGTTTTTTCACAGGTTTCCTAAATCCCAGACTGGCCTCGAACTAGAAAACACAGCTGATGATGACACTGAATTCCTGATCTGTTGGTCTTTACTCCCAAGTGCTGGGATTTCAAGAAGGCACCAGCATGTTCCACCATGTCCCAGTGAAATGCCATTACTAACAATTATTTCCTAGGTCAGTAGCCAAAAGGCAAATTTACTGTTAAAGAAAGATGAGAATCTGAATACAAAGTCTAAAAAGCAGTGTTTGTGATAAAAAAAAAAAAACAACACACTTCAGGATAATAAAACGGTGTTTAAGACTTCAAATAAGGGCACAAGGAAACTTAGGTATCAGTCTGGGAATTATTAAGTGACAAATTTGTTTAGAAGTAGCAATGCCTTCGGTACACTGTTTCAAAAACTTTGAGTGCAATATAAAATCACCATTTAAACCTGCTACTTTCCAGGCAGGAATGATAGCCCTGTACCTATAAAGTCAACACACTGAGACGGTGGAGATTCGAAAGATAAAATACCAAGACACCCTACATACACTAAGCCCATCAACCCCTCCCACTCATCACCCAATCTCAGAAAAGCCTAAACAAAAGGTGGTAGGTGTCTTCCCCATCATGCAATGACCAGCACTGGGGAAAGGGTTGGGGAGGAAACTGAATTCCAATTTAGTGGCAAAATAATGTTAAATTAGTCACAAGGTGGGTAGTCTTGCTCTCTCATACTTGAGAGGGTGAGGCAGGAGGATACAGAGTTTGAGACTATCCTTGATTACACAAAAGTCCCCGGTCAGCCTGGGCTACATAACAACACTGTGTATCAGACAAACACATTAAAACCAATGCAACTACTTGTAGACATTTGTTCACAGAATCAAGAATAGCTTAAAAAACCTCCCAACTAGCAATGCTGCATATCAAATACCATGGCTTCCTGAAGAAGGAAAAGGGAAAAAAGGAAACATGGGCAACATTTTCAAAAGGACTTGTTTCCAGACAGTGTATCAGCACCCTCTCTACAGAGACTTGATCCTTACCTTCTGGAGAACCGGGGAAATGACTGGGAACGCCTCCTCTGAGGATGGAGTCATCAACAGCTTGCCTGTCTGTGGACTTATATTTATACTCAGGAGATCACATGTCTCTCTAGCTCGGCTTCCTCATTACCATAAGCCTCGTCTTCAATAAGCAAGCATCCCGTGTTTTAGATGAGGAGCAAATAAATGCTAACTCATATGCTCTCCCAGACATTTATTTGGTATTTTTAACTTGTCAAAGTCAAAATTGTAGGAGCAATGAAATTGTTGTCAGCTTTAGGGATATTATCATATGTTGGAAACTTCCTAAAATACAGAACTGCCATCACCCAGCATTCTGATAAACTGAGGCATGTTTAGAAATGACTTCATTTGTGGTTTTCTTCAGAATTTAAAACAACTATACTCACAAAAGCCAACCGTCCTACTTAGGTCTTTGTAACTGGAGAACTGGCAGTGCTGGCCCCTTCCGGGAGCTTAGTTACATGATGTAAAACATCAGAGTCCACCACAGACCCACTCAGCCATATTCTGCATTTTAACAAGATGCCCAGAAGTGGAAGCTCAGGGAGAGTGAATCATTACCCAAAATCATTTCACAAAAACATCACAACTCACACCCTGCTGGGATGGGCTGAGGCCTACCCCACCCCACCCCACATCCAAATATTTCAGGAGGCCCATGGAGGCCCAGGTCCAGGCACCACATGGATGTATATCCATCCACTACAAAGATAAGGACACCAGAGCCCTTGCTCTGCAAGACACAGACGAGCACCAGGCAGACAGGAAAACAATTTATCTTTTAAGTTGGTGACAGGCTTGCCTGGTGGCACAATGGAGTAAGGAAAGAGCAGTACCTAGCCCAGTTTAGGAGAAGAGAGACAGAGACAGTCAGAGTAGAAGGGAAGAAGGAAGAAGCCAGGCCTCTTTAACAGAAAAAAAGAAGGCAACCCCAGCAGAAGCCCCAGAAGCCTGGTGTGATGCTCTTCAAGCTACAGTGCGACTACAACCTCTGCCTGAAAGTCACCCGCTGGGGATGGAGCTTGGTGGCTGACTAGGAGCCCAGCATGTGCCAGGCTCTGGTTCCATCCCCAGCACTGCAAAAACAAAACCAAACACAAACAAAATTACGGCCGGGCAGTGGTGGCACACCTTTAACCCAGCACTTGAGAGGCAGAGGCAGGCAGATCTCTGTGAGTTCGAGGCCAGCCTGGTCTACCAAAGGAGTCCCAGGACAGCCAGGGCTGCATAGAGAAACCCAGTCTCAGAAAAAAAAAATTAAGTAAAACATGTGAAGGCCTGGATTTCATATTTTCCAAAACAAATCTGCATAACAGAAAGTCATTTCCAAATCCCTATACCAAGTTTTTAAGAATTTAATTTTTTTAATTTTAGGAATTTTAATATTTTATAACATTTTTATTTATTTTTGTGTGTGGAAGTCAGAACAGCTTGAGGGAGTCGGCTCAGGTCCTTGAGATCGGTGGTGAGTCTCCTTACCTGCCGGGTCATCTTGCTGTCCCCTAGGAGTATGCGGTTTGGGGAGTGGATCAGTGTGTTCCACAAAAGGAAGACTGATTTATAACACTAGAAACTGACAGATTTATGACTTATGAAGCTTCTAATATCTCTTAAATCGAATGTGAATTTACTGCTTCTAAAATCTTACTATGTAAATAGTCTTCTATTCAGATGACCTTTTACAGTCTTTCTCATGTATAGTGCAGGGTTCCACAGTCTGCTTAATAATAGATTGGGAAAGTTTACTTTGCTTCTGGCTTTCTTCCCACAAGATCTGCCAGTTTAGAAATAATGACCTGCAAACCTGAACAGGTAAGTGATCGTGCTAATAGCTAGGTTTATAAATCCAAACCTCCCTCTGTGGAACCCACCCATCCACTCCCAATAAATGGAAACTGGATCTTCCAAGGCTCCTGCATGTGGAGGAAGGGCACAGAGTTAAGCACTCAGACAGAAACACAGCCAAAACACCGTGCTCCCACTGGAAGGAGGGCAGAGAGAGAGTTCCCGGTAGTACAGTGCCTCAACATGGTAAGTTATGAGCACTTGATCTAAAGACCAGCAGCGTGTCTGAGGGGCACCATCTATCCACAGCTCTTCTACCTTAGGGGCAGGTATCTTCGGTTCATAAAGAACCTAACTGAAGAAGGTGAGGATGGACTGAAATCTGTGGGTAGGTCTCATCTCCCACAGAACTGTGCCCTCATTCCACACAGAAGCCCAACTGTTCTTACTCTATGCCCTGGCCCTCTGAAAAAAAGAGTTAATGACCAACAATTAAAACTTTAAAAGAACTACGGTGGTTGCAACTTAAATGACCCCTACAGCAATAGCACTTTATTTTTTTTAATGCTTTAATTTTTTTGGTTTTTCGAGACAGGGTTTCTCATTTCTCATTAGCTATGGAGCCAGTCCTAGAACTCATTCTGTAGACCAGGCTGGCCTCGAACTCACAGAGAGATCCACCTGCCTCTACCTCCCAAGGGCTGGGATTAAATTAAAGGTGTGTGCGCCACCACCACCCAGAACTTTAAAGATCATTTCTTCACCAAATGTGAAGTTCAACTTCCTGCTTATCAAGAGCTGTTAACTTCCAAGGCGAGATGTTTAACAGGGAACACCTTCCAGAGACTATAACTCAAGTAAATGAACCAAACTTCAGTTACAACTCCTAGCACATGGTTTTTAAGGGGTGTAGTTACAGGTGAGGGCGACATCACAAGACCCTCTGCACAGCTCACATCAGAGTACCCTCTGCACAGTCCACATCACAAGTACCCTCTGCA
>LOJH01006711.1:18410-32060 GCA_001685095.1 Ellobius talpinus | reverse complement strand
GTGCTCCAATGTGGGTCTCTGTCTCTATCTCCATCCATCGCCAGCTGAAGATTCCCTCCAATGGATCTTCTGGTACCGAGATGCAACTTTTTAAATGCTTCATTTTCCCTACGCATATCAAAGAACAAATTTGATTCAATCAAGAAGTGATTAGAAAAAAATGGCATGCTTGTGTTCTAACCCTAGAAGACCTTGGTTCTCTTTGCCTGGGTTGGAATCCACATCCTAGTAACTTTAAACAATTCGTCAGTGATTATTATTCAAGTAATGCTGATAAACCTTGTGATAGTGATTACATTTTTGTCTGCTTTGTGCTAACAATCCTGCATAAAATCTTGTCCTAGGAAGAGACTTATTTGGCTTGAAATACTGGTTGTTCCCTGGCTGCCTTACAGCTTGGGAGATGGTACTACACAGTAGTTATCTCAAGCAACCATGGCCCAGGTGATGCAGCTCACGGGCAAAGCAGGAAGCAAGAGACCGAGGCCTGGGCCATACTTGCTGTTTCATAACCACTACTCACAGGAACTAGTCCACTCATGAGGATCTAACCCACTCTGTGATGCCAGTATCACTCCCTTCCCAAGGGTGTTCTTAACCTAACCACCACCTGCTAGGCCCCTCATCTTAAAGCCTCCACCACTTTCCAGCAATGCTGTATGGGGATTAAGTTTCTAGGTGATGAGTTTGGTTGTGGGGTACACTTCAATCATGGCTAGACCACAGAAGACACTGTCTTGTGTTCATCTGGACCTGAGATAACTAAGTGGGCATTTTGTTTTTGCTTTCTTTGAAATCAAACATCTCACTGAATGGCATGCTAATAGAGAGGTGTGGGAAAGTGACTCATCACACCACCAGAAGAGCTCAGTGGGGCACCTGGGGATTCTGGCAACACACAATTTCCGGTCTACATTATTGAAAGGCTGGATTGTGTTGATCTTAATGGCAAGCTAGGGAAGTAAATTCAGCCCCCAACCCTCTCTGCCTTTCCTTTAAGGGGCCTTCCATATGTGGAGTGGATGGGGCACTGGGAAATGGTGCACTCTGATCTGTAGGCAGAGATGGAACTTTGAAAAGATGCTTCTGCTACAGTTGTTACAGCTTTAAAAACCCATCAGGGAGATGCGTGGTCTCTTTTGATTTGAAGTTCCAGATTAATGGGCCTGAAAATTGGATTAGTTCAGTGGCTGCTTGGAGAGCCATGGTGGAATGGAAACAAGTCAGAAGACTCTAATGTGTGGCTGGCTGCTACAGCAACCTTTTAGCTTGGTGTTTGCAACGTTAGAGGGGATTTGCAAGATGAGCACAACAGGAGCAAATTAAAGCTAGCTGTAGCTCAGGCGCTAAAGGCATTTCGTATGTCAAAATGTCACAAGAGGAGCAACTAAATGGGCTTGTTGTTTTCCTCCCAGCAGCAAAGCCTTGGCTCATCTTTGCTCATGTGCTTCTCTGGTTTTTCAAACCAAGAGTCTGGTTTACAAGGAACACTTAACCTTTGTGGTAGCTTTTCACTGCTCTGACCCACTGCATTCAGCTAGGCCTCATTTTCACAATGCCCCTTCCCCCACCTTACAAGAGTCTGCTAGATTATAATTCCACCTGTGGATTAGGTCAAGGCCCTCAAAGTTTAGTCACTCCCCCACTCCCCCTGAAATCCACTCTGAGATTTGCACTGGGGACCAAATGTTTAACACATGAACTTTGTGGAGGCAAACCTAGTATCTAAACCGTAGCATTATCTTCTAAAATAGCTTGAGCATTCCAAATATGTTTCTTACAGAACCAAAGTTGAAGAATCTGATTGAACTGCCTCCCTAGCAATACCTGGTTTGGTCTGCCCTTGAACTGGCTTTTCTAAGAAACTGATGATCTTGCAGGGTCATGAATGAAGACCAGCCCCACTGAAGGAGGGGATCAAAAGCTAGCCCCAATTTCTAGTAGGCTTTTGGAAGACTAAGGAAGCAAAATCCAGTGTGTAGGAGTTTCTGGGTTACCTCCCTTGTGGCAATAACCAAATATCTGATGGGCAACAGTTTAAAGAAGGAAGGCACTATTTTGGGTTACAGTTTGAGGGGATACACTCATTATAGCAGGGAAGACACAGCAGGCAGAGAAGGAGGTAGCTGGTCACATTGTGACTGAAGTCAAGAAGTAGACAGGTGTAAATGCTTATGCCCAGATCTCTTTTTTCTTTTCATGTACTCTGGAACTCAATTCATAGAGTTTTCTTCCCTGAATTACCATAATCCCCTTACCCACAGGCATTTGTATCACGGATAATTCTAGAGCCAGTCAGATTGGCCAACCATATAAGACCTTACAGTGAGCAAATATAGGTCCACAAATCAAAATTTGAAGGAGATGAATGAAATAGGACTAGGACAGAGTCTATTCCTTTGACCAACATGTGAAAAAGAATTATTCATTCTTCACTGAGAAGGAACTTATAGGAGATAGCAGAATAACAACTTAGATCTATATATAATTATTATCACTGATTTTTTTTTGGTTTTAACATGGGCCTTATGTGGGAACCTTTGGTAAAGTTAGAAGAGAAGAATGACTTAAACAAACTTCTTGCTGATTGTATAACATAATGCCATGATATCTTTAACCCTGAAACAGAGGAGTTGGGGAGATGGTTCAGTTGGTAAAGTACCTGTCACTCAAGCAGCAACATGAGGATCTGAATTTTCAACCAGCACCCAGGTAAAAGCTGGGTGTGAGGGATTGTGTCTGTAACTCTAGTACTGTGGGGGCAGACACGGGAAGATGCTCAGTGCTTGCTACCTAAGTAGCTTGGTCAGTTGATGAACTCCAGATCAGTGAGAGACTTGTCTTCAAGAGGAGTGTAGTGTGATAGTGTGATAGAGGAAGACACTAGAGACTGATCTTTGGCATCCACACACACGTCATGTGTGCACATGCACAGATACACAAGACACATGCACACACACACATATACAAGTAAAAACTGAGAAAAATCCTACCTCAAGAAAAAATAAAGCTGAAATTTAAGAAAGGTTTCAGATTATGTGGTGGTGGTGGTGGGGATAATTATTTTTTTCTAAGAAATAAGTACCAGATCCAAAATCATGTATTAACTCATTAGCATGATATCCAATATCCAAAACATTTGTCAAACTATTTTCTGTTTTCTTCAGTTCTTTTCTTTCTTCATTTATATTCCCTAATTTATAGATATTACAGGATCCCAGTATTTCTGAAACTTCTTAGAAGCCATAGTTTATTAAACTAAGTCCCTCATGCTCATGTGCAGATGGTGGCTAGCTTCATTCAGCTTCAGAACCTTTGCTTACTGTTGGTATTAGACTCTTTAAAATTAGAATAGAACAATAGGCAATGCTTAGGATTTTAATGTGGCTCTACTCTATGCGTGACTTTACCCCAAGTCTCTCCTAGATTACACTTTGTCTGGCTCCGATTTTTTTTAATCTCTTGTGCTTTGCTGTCTTATTTAATGTCTTCTGTGGTAAATCATATTAAATCTTTTGTGGAAAGTGATAAAGTATAAAACAGACAATATCGGCTGTTTCAGTGAATCTTGTCTTCTGCTTTTGTTCTCTTTTCCATCTAACACACAGTCACTAGAATTCAGACAAGATGTAGCCTCAATACATGTCCCTGTTTCCTTGACACCCAGTCCCAACTCTGTCTCCATAAAGAACAGACACTGTGACTGGGGAATTGGTGTGATGACTTACTGCTAAGTCGTGAGCTTGGGCTGATTTCAGTTCTGGGTGCTGCAGTTGGCTTGGATGGAAGATCTAGACTTGTGTGCAGGGAGAGAGATGTAATTCTGGGACCTGTGAATCACCAGAGGAAAAACTGTGTTCACCCATGCAAATGATTGTAGGAGAAAGTCTGACCTTCAGGTCTCCTTGTTTGCTTGCGAGAACATGAACCAGGCTTCTCTGGATATTCATTGAAGAGACTGAAGGCTTTACAGACTGCTCATCTCTGCCTGTGAGCAGCAACTCTGGCTCCTGTGGGAGAGTTTCCATTTCACTCTCTGTGCTATTAAATCTGGCAATGAGGTACGATTGAAAGGCAGGGAAAATTTGGGGGATGAGAATGAAAGACGCTCTAGTAAAGGCAATCTGGTCAAAGTCTTTGCCAGCAGCAGAGCACAACTTCCTTTCTACCCAAATCAGCAACTGCTTGTGGTCTTTCTTCCTTCCTAGCCATAAACTTGTATTTCTCTAGGAATCTCATGGGAATTCCCACAGGAAGGGAAAACACACCTGTCGGATCCCTTGTTAAACCCTAGTGGCCTCTAGCTCTACTTTCCAGGTTTTGACCCCATGCAAGGCATCCCTGAAACTACCTGATATATCTCTTTGAGAAGATTGGGTGGGGATGGAGGGAAGAAGAGGGGGAAGGAAGAAAGGAAAAGAGGGAGGGAAGGATGGATGGATGGATGGAGGGAGGGAGGGAGGGAGAGAGATTTCTTAGCAATGTTTCAAAATGTATTCTGAGAGTCATCAAAACAGCGTACATGTTTAATGCTAAGACATTACTTACTTTTTCTTGGACAAACATGTACCCACCCTTGAGTAAATTTGCTTTGTGTGACTCTTTTGAGAAACTCACACTCACACTTAGGTGTGTCTAACTTTCTTTTAAGTCCTCTCTTTCTCTTAACCATGGCTTATGCATATATCAAAACATTTTTGACAATATTTCCAGCCCTGCTTTGTTACGCCACTCATTCTCAATACTGTATTTGGTGCAACAATCATGAATCCTTGTTTATCTAGAGCTGAAATGCCAAAAGGTCTTGGGAAACATCTCAGACCAATGAGGTGGCAGTGTGGAGTTATGTCTCTGTCCCCTCACTACTGACAGCAACAGAATAGAATTCCACATATGCGAAAGAGTTCACAACCTAAGAGGACCCTGAAACGCCTTTGCAGTAAATCAAAGGGGAAGAAAAAAGAAAGAAAGAAGAGAAAACAGGAGGAAGAGGGAAGCCAGTGCAAATCACATGACTCAGGAGATTCTGTTGTAGTTCTGAAGAGATTCTTTAAAACGCAAGGTTTTGATGTTTTATGTTTGAAAATGAAAAGGGAATTAAAGGGAGATTAGTCACTATGAGATCAGAATTGGAGCCTGGAGGTCAAGGGAAAGACACATTTAAAAGTAGAGAAAAAGCACACAGACAATGAGACCATGTTAAAATAAAATGAGATGGGGGTGGCAGCATTAGAGGTTCTAAAATTAGGATGGAAGAGACAACACAGAGAAAAAGAATCAGAGAGATGAGATAATGATTCAAGTAATACTTTGTAAAAATAAGGATAGACTAGAACTCACACAATAGGATCAGAGGAGCCGTGCAAGCCTGACTGCCATGTCTGAGGGCTGGTGGAGCCACACTTGGTCCTCAGCCTGAGATCATCAACCCAGGTAACACACACTCTGGTCACAAGTTTCAGTGTGACTAAATCAGCTGTACGAAAATACTGTGTTAAAAACATTTTAAGAACAATAAAAATATATTTAGTCTATTAGTTAAGAAGTGTTTCTTTTTTCTTTTTAGAAGTGGGACATTGGAGGTAATCTCATCCAGACATTACAAGGCAGTAAAGGAAGCTGAGTTAGAAGCAAAGAGTTAGTGCCATTTCAAAAAGTCTATATGGGGACCAGAGAGACAGCTCCTGAGAAATGGTCTACAAGAAACCAAACTTTCCCTTGGAATCTCATGCTGGAGAAGAAAGTTGAATACTAGTGCCAGCCAGAGGAGAAACTTGCCTCATAGGAAGAGATTCCACAAATTTAACAACTTGTCAGATCACTTTGAAGAGAATGAAGCCCAGACGGTGATGAGTGGGACCATACCTTGGCCATCATTGTTTGACTATGGCCCTCTACTTAGACCTAAACCTATGTCAGTAAGCCCAAGATGGACGTTGATGTGTGTATGGGAGAGTGTCACAGGACAAAGATAGTGAAATCCTGTTGTTTTGAGTAATTGATTTTGAAGAAATTTGTTATGCCAAAGTAGGGAACTGATCTCACTGATTTATTTCTGACTTACCTCACTATAGTTGATTTTGACTGACATTGCATAACCATTCCCCTTGACTAAATGTCCTTTCTTCAAAACACTCTTAGCTTTCTATCATCAAAATAAGATACCCAAGGACATCAGTTTAGAAGTAGAAATGCTTTACTTGAGCCAATAGAGTGAGAGGGTTCAGTCCATGGTCACCTGGCCCTGCAGTTCTGGGCCCATAACAGCATCATGGTGAAAACGTGTGGTGGGGAGAGAGAAGAAGGGGCCGTTGTCCCAAAGATGGGCCTTTCAAAGATGGGCCTCCTGTGATTTAACTTCTTTCCTCTAGTCCCACCTCCTAAAGATTCAGGAATCTCAGACCAGTGCTGCAATCATTCCTGTTTCACTGTGTATTTGGACTCTACAACATGAGAGCTTTCATCAGCAGGTCTGTATATTCACGATGATCTCCATAGCATTTATACCCTCTGTTGTTCTATTCCCCCACCCCCATTCTCGCCTCTCTTCCTACCAGTGTCACCAGGTAGGGACACTTGGCTTTGGTGGAGACTTTTAAGGTACAAATCATAAATAACTAGGGTCATTCCTAACTGATTCTTTATTGATTAGACTCCCAGAAGTTTATACACAGCAAACAGGAAAGATAAAAGCAACAATAACAACCTAAAACTTCAGATCATATGTTTATATTTTAGCTACATGGCTTATGTTTTCTCTCTCTCTCTCTCTTTCGGGTTAGTTGAATTTTGATGTCTTATTTTCATGGAGAAATAAATAAAAATTTCCCAAAACTGATTTGATTTAGCTCAAAATGGAACTTTTTGTTGGGGGTGTTGAGGTGAGGCCTCAGGTCTGCTTCCGTATTGATGCTGTGATACTCATTCAACGGTCGTGTTTTCTTTTATCATAATTTTCTTTATTTCTTGTTATTACCTTGGTCTGCAAGCTACATGTGATCTGGTAGCATCAGTTTTCTTAAGCTCACCTTTGGGTTTTGATCTTATACAGTTTTCAGAGGCTACAGGTTACAGTGCAGTACAAATGCACTAGTCAAATCAGGCAGCCAAAGGCAACACTTGAATCCTCCACAGAGCACTGACCAGCATCTTCAACCCATTCTGTGAAAGTTCATTGCATCAATCCCTGCTGTTCCTGGGCCTTGACCCTGGACCTTCACATATTCTTCTTGGTCTCAGAAACTGCGACCCATTGCCTGGCTTTTTCTACATCTCTTCGGGGAATCCTGGCCCAGACCTGTCTCTTACCTCAACCTAGCCTTATGTTGAAAACAGTTCCTGTCTGACCTTTCTGCTGCAGGGCCTTATCTGCTTCGCTCCTCCTTGAACACAGGTATTCATTTGGGAGCCATGTTTGAATTAGTCACATGATCCCTGACCTGATGCCTCTGTACCTGGCTCTCTTCCTCTTCTATGTCCCCCCAAGCCACTCACTCTCTTAATTAGCCTGTTCCTTTCTGCCAACCTGAATATATAGCTTTCTTCTGAGTACTCCATCATTTCCTTTATCTTGATCAGGTTTTATTTTAGTCCTTCCATTCCAAATAAAACAGAGGCTTTGAATAGTAATTAGAGGGGGGAAGGCAACTGCATAGGTAAATTTGTCAAGCCAGTTGCTCTAGAGGCCGGCAGGTGTGCTGTGGAAGGGAGAATAATAGAGAAGCAGGTGCCCAGCTCTTATCAGGGGAGAATAATGGGAAAGAGAACCCCCATATATTCAACAGGCTACAGAGCGTGTCAATAAATAATGTGAATTTAAGATTTAATTTGAAGAGAGTAAACATGATCTCTTAGGTCCTAGAGAGTCATGGTACCATACACCAGTGGTAAGGGGAAAATGTGTCCATTGAAAGTCAGTTTCAATTTGCAAAGTGTCCCTAATTATCCATATGGCTTCCTTGATTTTCTTCATTAAGAATGGAAACAATGGAGTTTTATTTCTAAAGCTCTCTTCTCGTTCTGTCTCTGAGCTTTGCCTGTGGCTCATGACTACAATTGGCCCCAGCAGCACTATGGATTCAACCCATTGCTGTTTCCAGCTCCTTAAAGGAATACAAATATCCTAGAAATGGTAGGAAAATGCCAACGTCAAGTAATTCCTGGCTCCTTTTCTACTCTGAAGAATTTTATTTGCTCCTCTTTGATCTTCCAATAGGTTTGTAAGAGACAGTGGAGTGAAATCTTGCCCTGCGTGGCCTGAGGGAGCATGGTTCACCACATACAGAAGCACAAAAGATAAGAGGCCCTTTGCATTTTCCAGAAATAGAACAAGCGGTTTCATTCAGACAGAAATGTGAGAGAAAGCAGCATTGAGGAACTGGTTTTCCATTTCTGACATCCCAACCTTTTAAAGCTAGACTACAGGAATTAGATTTGCATCTGAATCCTTACTCTGCTTCGATGACTTTGAACAATGCCTTTAATGTCTCTGGACCTCAGCTTTGTCATGTGCGAAGTGGAGGCATATATTAAATTATGCAGGCTTATTTTAAGGGCTGAAAGAAGGAACATATGGAACACTTTTTGATAAATAGTAAATAAAAAATGTCATTACCACTGATATTTACAAAGCATCCAAAGTGGAAGTAGCCCAAATAGAGTAGAATAAGGTCTTACTCCAAATAATTTATACACAGCCAAATTCTTGTCTTCAGACACAGTTTCACAATTGGATATTATGAATCTTGGCTTCTGAAAGAGTAGAAGTTTACAGACAAAAGAAAACATTTAAGCTTTCAAAATGTCAAACATTTAAATCCTCTAAATAGGCTACAAAAATGGACTCTGCTTATCTGTCTTCCCAGGATGAAAAGCAATTTCTTAGTTGTATGTTCCATCAGTGATATCGTGTGTGGAAAAACAACATCAGCAACAGAGCAAAATTCTAGGAACAATTTTTGCTTGGAGAATGAATCCTATTTCCTGAGTGGTGTCACCACCAGCAGACTTATTTCTCTTCTCACCTGTTTGCAAAGAGCCAGAATGCATAATCAGTGAAAATGATGTAGTTTTGGAGGCAAAATGCTTTAGATCTGTGTTCTATGCTGTAGTTACAGCAGCATATCCCTTCTCTAAAGAAGGTGACAGAAAACTAGATGATATACATGGAATATTAATAACTTTTTAGAACAACATATATGAGATTCAATATTCTAATCTACAGTCTATGGGGGGTAGGTCAAGGCATGAAAATAATGAGAGAACTACATAAGAATTTTAGTGAGGTTGGTGTACAACTCTTCTAATAATCTTTCAATAATTTGTGTGTGTGTATGTGTGCACACACATAATTCCATGACCTCGTATGTTTATTTATGAAAGGCAGTACCACGTCTATATTTCTATATTCCTCTCTATTTCATTCATTCATCTCTAGTCTCTCTATGGTAGTGGCTCCTTGAGGGCAGGAGCCTAAGGAATTTTGACAGGATATAAGCTGTATACTTTGTGTTCAATGTACTGTTGACAGAGTAAAGCCAGCATTCTGGGTGAGGAGCCATGGATACACCCAGAGGGAATGCTGATTGTTCTTATGAAATTTCCAGGGAAGGGAAGCACGTGGGAATCCTAAAGCACCAGAAAGACCAC
The DNA here is from genome assembly GCA_001685095.1 of Ellobius talpinus. Classification (NCBI taxonomy): domain Eukaryota; kingdom Metazoa; phylum Chordata; class Mammalia; order Rodentia; family Cricetidae; genus Ellobius; species Ellobius talpinus. The sequence continues at coordinate 22,412 of LOJH01006711.1, read as the reverse complement.
TTTTCCAGTCTGGAGTATGTTGACATGATCCAGGAGAAATGAAGATGAATTGCTTAAGTGCCTTTCAGTAAGGGAAGCACTGCCCCCTGGGGGCATTCCGGAAGCTGTGGCATATTTTTGCTTAGATGATCGGGTAGGTAGCCGTGAGTGATGTCATTTAGGAAAGTCTTATCTAGAGGTTTAGGTGTCTTGTCATGCCTGGGATAGCCCTAAGGAACACCCGATGCATCACATGTTGTAATGATGTTTTTGTTGACATCTTGACCTGTTGGCATGGGTGTGCGTTTGTAAGCTAGAACTGTTTTCTTGTCATATGTAGTGACAGCCAGGTGTACAGCGCACTTGAGTACTGTTACTTGGTCAAAGTCAAGGACTTCCAGAACTCCATATGTACAATGTAGCAGGTTGCCAGAGCTATTGTAGCAAAATGCTGCAATCTGGGTATTTTATAAGACTAGGGGTTATTTTCTCAGTTTTGGAGGTTAGAAGTCCAAGCTTAAGATGCAGGAAGGGTTGATTTCACCTCATACTTCTCTCCTTAGTTTGTAGGTGGCCACCTTCTCACTGTCCCTTGGTATGGCTGTCTCTGACCATGAAGGAGTCTGGCATCTGTTACTGAACCCTAATCTAGTCTTATAAAGCCCCTCCCCCGATACTGGTTAAAGGCCCATACAAAAAGATTCCATTGTAGCCTAACTAACTCCTTAGAGTCCTTACTTGGAGTGCCAGGAGAATTCTTAGTACTGAAGATGAAGGCTTCAACATAATAATTTTAGGGAAACAAAGTTCAGCCCATAATGCATTGCTTCTCATTTACGTGTATGACTTTAATTTGTCTCCTCTTCATCATAGAGTTCATTGTAGAGCCAAAGTATTATATCATATTTTTTGTGGGAAGGTAAGTTATATAGGTATCAAACTGTTTTCCTGAATCTCTTAATTAGAATCATTTTTAACCTCTTTGATATTTTGAGTAGGTCATGAAATACACACAACCAATGTAATGTAATACTTCTGTAAAACAGAGGGTATATTATAATCAAACATATTGCTTTTAATGTAGCAAATTTTCATAAGTATGATATATGTCCTTATAAATGTGACATACACAGACACACACACACAAACACACACACATGTTGCACTCCTCAGTCTGGGTCAGATGCTACATTGTGAGTTTTGTTAGCACACATCAATACTGTCTGCTTCCAGAACTTGACTTTTTGATTAAGAGTTGTGGAGAAGAAACTGTAGGATGAGTGGAGTATTTCTATGGGGTAGGATTTATAGCTATGCATTTCCTTTCAGAATAGTAAAGGGAATATAAAGCCATTAATGTAAAAGGGAGTTTAGGCTGTGATACAGTTGGCACAGTTTAAGAAAGACTTTTAAATAACCATATTCCAGGAATCACAGACTGGGTTAAAGCCTAGATTTGGTGGATGAAGTGGTTCTCAGAGGTAAAAGCCCATTCATAAAATATTGAAATATACAATTAACATTATTCAGCCCCACCTGCTTTTATAGCAATGGATTGCTCTCAGGGCCACGGGTGCTCTGTTCATATGAAAATGTTATTTAGTCCTTTACACAATGAATCATAAAGCTGAGTTGACAAAGATATACAAGGTCTCAGGTCATCAGGGGCTTTGTCCTTTTCCATTCCCCATAGAAGGCTGCACCTTTTATGTACTGTATTTCATAGGCTGTACTTTAGAAGCTGTAGGATGAATGGGCTTTGTCTATAGGAAGCTGTACCACTGTCTAAAGCTGGAGTGTATTCAAGGGCTCACCAGATGCCAGAGCACAGAAATCAAAAGGGGTGAAAGATGGAACAAAATATGTCACAAACAGAGGAGATGGGCGTAAGGAAAGAGGTAAATGAAGAGAAAGAGACCGGAGGAGGAGGAGGAAGACTCATATGGGACCAATTTGAAGGGGGTAAAACTAACCACAGAACTGTATTAAAGAGCTCTTTTGCTGTATGAGAAATGATCTTTATTCCCTCAAAAGTTTTACATGCACTCACTAGTCTACATTTAGCCATTCAAACTCTTTAACATATTTTTTAAAATTTAAAACATGGAAGTCAAAGGCTGTTTATAGATAAACCTAGATCTAGTAATTCAGAAGACAGTTTTCACACAAGAAGTTGGTCTGAAGTGGGGACGCCGTGAAGAAAAGGACACACCAGTGATGTTTACAGGGAGGCACAGGTGATGCTGTGGAGTTGGTAGCCTTGTGGAGAGAGACCGAGGTAGTGTCTGCAGTGCAGGAGATAGGAAGGGGGAGCATTCAGGGGACAAGATCCCATTTATAAGCAAGGCCACTCAGCACAGAAGAACAAGAAAATCAGGAAGTAGTTTAAACTATCGGTACCTTTTCATTCAAATGCTTTATTTGCTCAAATTCAATTCACAATACTTGCCAGCCACAGACAGGCAGCACATTTGCATCGGAATTTTGGTTCCCACTTTGGTAATAAGAAAGAAAAACCCCAGTGGAGAAAAATGTATAATTCAATAAAAACAACTAAAAAAACTGTACACACACAGACACACAGACACACAGACACACACACACACACACACACACACAGAGAAATAACCCCTTTGATGAGCTTTCCCTGCCAACTCAGAGGCTGTTGTTCAAAGACACCGGAAGCTTCAAACCAATTTAAGTAAGCAGTGAGTTTTGAGAAGAGCCAAGAATCAAGGCCACCATTTTCTCCATCTTACTCGGTATTTGAAGAGCCCAATTGCTATGCTCTAATTCTCAGTAATCTGATTGGACCACTCATTGCCAGTCAATCAAGCTGCTGGACAGGCCCCGAGGAGAATGGTGGGCCAGGCAGGTTACCCTCTAAACATGCCTGCTAAATGCTGAAGAGGAAGCCCTCCACTAAAAAGTGCTGTAATGTCTACATTGGTGAGCGTATATCTGTGCTTGCTCATGAGTGTGGGTGTGAGTGTATGTGAATCACTGAACATGTGCACACGTATAGAGGCCAGAGGGCAAACTCTGGGTGTTGATCTTTACTTTTCCATCTTGTTTGGGATAGGGTCACTTTGCCTCTGTAAGCCATGTTATCTGGCTCACAAGCTTCTGGAGATTAGCCTTGTCTCTACCTTTCATCTCTGTTGCAGGACATGTACTTTGGTTGCAGATTCACGCTACTGTGCCTGGGTTTAAAGTGGGTTCTGAGTACCCAAACTCACATATTCAGGCTTGCATGACACATATTTTCACTCGCTGAGCCATCTCCCACTTCGCTATATAGGGTCTTTTGAATTTTCGAGTTTACAAAACAGAAAGAGACCACCATGGCTTTTGCCTCTCCTAGGAATGTCACTTCTAGGACCAGTCCCATGAACACGGGCTAGCCTGCCCTGTCTGAGCCATGGCCATTCACATGGGACCATGAGTGGAGAGAAAGCGACACCAGTCAGTTGGAAGCCCTTTGCAAACTGTGGGCGGAGAAAAGGGACTCACTCTCTGAAGCTGTGCTGCTCTGTGACAGGCTGGACTCAACTGTGGCTCCACTTAGGGAAGCACTTTCTAGCCAGTGATTTGTCTCATCTCAAGCCTGATAACATCTGCCAAGGTTGGGGGGCTGCTGCACCTCTGTTCTGAGTTTGCCTCTTGTCTCCTCTGTGTATCTCTGATTCGGAGTGTTCTTACAGAGCCTGGGTTGCTCTCACTGTCACAATTCAGTTTGTGATGTATCTGCACCTCTTCTCATGTGGCCACCTATCCTCTATGTGTCCTGGAAAAATAACGGTCCAGGGAGCTTTCATTATTGTGAAAAAAGAAATACCCAAGAGAAACTATTTCATTGGAGAAAAGGTTGATTTTGACTCACCATTCTGAGACTTCAGTCCACAGCAACTCTGCTTGCTTGGTGGAAGGGTCAGTATCAGTCTATCTGCTGGAAGAGGAAATCATAGCTAATAGATAGATGATAGATAGATGATAGATGATAGATAGATGATAGATAGATGA
>LOJH01006711.1:321-18399 GCA_001685095.1 Ellobius talpinus | reverse complement strand
GATGATAGATGATAGATAGATGATAGATAGATGATAGATGGATGATAGATGGATAGATAGATGATAGGTAGATGGATGGATGGTAGGATGGGGACAGAGATAATATGTACTCTTCAGGGGCATGCCATTAGAGATGCTTTAGTGATGTATTTCTTCCAACTTGATCCTCTCTCCTAAAAGTTAAGTCAGCCATGAATACACTGATGGATTAATTTATTGATAAGGTTAATGTTCTCAATATCTAGTCATTTCTTAGTAGTGCTGCTAACTGGAGTGAATATCTCTACTAAAAGCCTTTTGGAGAGGCATTTCATATCTAAACTATAATGGGGAGTTTGTGCTTTTTCTGTCTCCCTAAGTCCTCTTCATTCTCATCATAAAATAGCTGTGGGCACAAAAACAGTGTGTTAAATAGCAACAGTAGCAATTCATCAAAATTACAGAACACTGTTCATTGGGAATGAACTTGCATTTAAAACTTCTTTCTTGTTCACTTGTGAGAAAGGCACAATGCTGCTAGGTAGATCTGTGTGATGTTATTTATACTCTAATTATTTTGATGTGTAGGAATAACAGTTTCTTTTGATTAGACATAATGTTTAGAACAAAACAAAACACCCTGCCACAAAAGCTTTATTCAGGATAAACCATGGAAAAAAAACCACATACTTTGGCTCAGCTAGCATTTGGATGAAAGATTGTTGACTCCTAAGTCCATAGTCCTTCTGTTGTGCTCACTGACTGTTGAATGTCATTTAAAGTATTAGAAATTATTCAATTCTTTACTAGGAGGGAATTCAGGCTAGAATACACTGATGCAATGCATTTATAGATCCCAGGAGATCGCACAATCTATAAAACACCGAGCTAGTGCTGAAAACGGGGAACAGAGAGTGAAGTTCTGAGCTGACAAACACTAACAAGGTCCACAAAAACTAACTATGAGGTCCAAGAAGTAAGCCCAGGAATGCACAAAAAGAGCCAGGAAAAAAATCTGCTGAGAGAATCTGTTAGGACCTGGACATGTGTGTTCTGGACATCAAACAAGAGCTTGCCGGGAGCAAAGTATCATTGATAAGTATAAAATAAAATAATAAATAAGAGTTATTTCTTTTATTTTTTGAGATTATAATATAATTTTATAATTTCCTCTTCACTTTCCTCCCTCCAAACCTTCCCACATACTCCTCCTTGCTGCCTTTCAGATTTATGGCTTCTTTTTTTAATTTAAATTTTATTTTTTAATTATATATATACATATCTAATATATATATTAGATATATATTAGATATATATTTTTCCCTAAAGACACAAATACACCCTGTGCAGTCTGTATATTGTTGCTTGCATGTCTGTTTCCAGAGCTGATCATTTGGTATTGGATAATCGGTTGGTGCACTCTTCCTTAGATAACACTGTTTTTCTTACTCTCGGTATTCCTTAGTCGCCTGTTGTAGCACATATAATAAAAATCCAGAGGCAGATATTGGGGTTCAACCTGAGAACCAGAAAAGCAAAGCAGCCAAGCCACTAGAGAAGTCTCACTTCTACCAAGGCCGGGTAACCGCAGACCAAACAGACTAAACAGCCTAAGCAGACTAAGCAAACTAAGCCTCTTTCTCCTCCCATTTTATATTCCCTCTAGTGCTGGAGTTAAAAGTGTAGGCCACCACCACCTTGATTTGTTTCAGTGTTGATCTTATATAACCCAGGGTGGTCTTGAACTCACAGAGATCCATCTGCCTCTGTTTCCCAAATCCTGGGATTAAAGGTGTATGCTACCATTGCCTGACCTCTATAGGCTTAGCTTTGCTCTTCTGATTTTATTTAAAACGTAAATAAAATATCACTGTAACTTGTATAGTTCTTTGTATAAGTTTGAGGCCTCCTGAGCTTTCCCCTGTCCACTGTAGTGTTTTCATTATCCTTGCTTAGCTCATTTTTAGATAGTTGTGTTTGTGAAAATTTCTGGATGTAGCTTCTGATGCTGCTAGAAGACACCTGGATCCTCTGACTGTCACAACCTTTCTACCCCCTCTTCTACAGTGATCCTGAGTCGCAGGCATGGGAGTTGTTTTGCAGATGTAGTCATTAGGTTGGTGTATGAGACACACACAGCATGTGAGCGTCTCTTAGAAAAGATGGCAGGAATAGAAGGCAAAATTTATCATCATCACTTTGTGTCTCCTGGGAAGCTTGGAGTCACAGATTCTGCGACAGAAAGAAGGAAACTAAAAATGTACTTAAAGTAGCAGCAATCTCCAGGTTCCAGGCCTCACTTTGGAGCTACTGGCAGGTGGTACCTGCTTGGGAAGGGAAGGACATGGCCACTGGTAGGTTTTCCATGCTCCAGTGGATGCCCAACATCTACGCAAATATTGGACCACAGCACTGATTGGACTCAGTGTGCTATCAAAAAATGAAACTAAAAATCAAACCAAACAAAACCAACCAAACAAAAAATTCTTCTCAAGATGGTATTTTCAACCACTGTTGATTATCTTCTAGACTACAGCACAGCACTAAGGGTCTTTGCAGATCTGTCTACCAGATGTAAGAAGTCCAATGATGGACAGAACTCCAGGTGATGGCTCGCTTTCTGAGGCCACTAGCCGAGACCCCTTTGGAGTATGCATGGTTGCAGCCTAGACTGGACAGCCTTTGATCCATTCTGCACACATGCCTGGAACAACAAGTTAGCCGGGCTTTAGGGACAACTGATGTCTCCATGGGCTCACGGAACATTATTAAGGCTTGATTGCAATCTCCTGACGTGGCAGAAGAGAATTAAACCACAGAAGCTGACTGCTTGACCACTCTACAGCTCCACTGGTAAGTTCAGGGCAAACACAAGTATGAAGAACACTTTTGAAAGAAATTGGGCAGGCAGATGGGACTCTTGCATTCAAAGTTGTGCACATAAATTGATTTTTTTGGGGTAGGGATGTCTGAGTTCTGTGCTAGACTACAAGCTGTTACCAGTGTAGTTAGGGGCAATATCTCAGCAGCTATGGGACTATCATGCACTGTCTGAATGGGTGACCTCACATCACATCCATCATCCTGTGTCCACAGTAGCTATATTGTGTTGGTAGGGTACCAACAGCTCATGTGTATGACCTTTCAGCCTTACTTTTATGCCATATGTGTCTCTACTCTTGATTTCTCCAAAAGCTTCCTTAGATCCTTGAAATTACCATGGCAGGTAGAGCAAAGAAAATCATGAATGAATTAGAAATTGTGACTCTCATTAGAATGACATAATTTTAAATACATGAAGTATTGACATGCTATACATTCAAGATGGTTCAAATGGTACCCAGAAAAAAAGGTCTAGAAATGAAATTCATGGAAGAAGATGTTAGGTTTTCTGCTTTTTCACTGCCAACAGTACATATTCTTTACATGCAAAAATAAAGAATGCTCTCCTACTTGTAGCTATGGAAGCATTTATTGAAGCAATAATTTTCAACACTCCAAATGATGTATTATAAAATTCAAGTTGAAGTGAGTGTAAGTTTTTGAGTAATGTTTAAAAGTCTTTGGATGTAAAGGAAAAAAAAACTCCAGGTTTTGTCAAAAAGCTGGAAGTAGTAAGTCTCTTAAAAATTGGACTTTTGTTAAAATTCATCAATATGCAGTATTACAAGGATATATTTTAATGTTTGTAATTTGTATCTCTGTAGATGTGATGGGAAAACAATTCTAAGAAATACCAATACTCTATCAGCTACAAGGATAGACTCCTTATTTGAAAATACACAGGGAAGAAAGCTCAAAAATTAGTGCAATTTTAAAATGTAATTTTTAAAAAGTTCTGATTTTAGTAATAGATTTTGTTTACATACATCAAGTGTTTTTGTAGTTTTCCACATGAAATTTAGGCAAACTAACCCAATATTTACATTCATTCTATACTGATTCAGTATTTTCAGCTGCTTGATGGGTCTCTCAACTACTCCTGTTTTCTCACACCGTCTCTGATAAAATTCTTCCAGGGCCAGGGTGGTTCTTTTAGATCAATGAGTGGCCTGCTGAAAATCAGGTTTGGAGAACTTATCACTGACATACTGTTCAATGTACCTGAGGTAAAGAGTGAGTCATCTCACAAAGTTACACAGATACATAGACTTCAGTTCTTTGAACCTTTACCGTCAGTGTTCTCTGTGTAGAGTGCAACGTTATAAATATAAAAAGGATTCAGAATTCCATGTTATAGGGGAAGGAAGCTAACTGGCTGATTGTAACTCCCTCCTTCCCTCCCTCCCTTCCTTTTGGAGTGGCATTCTGCTCTTATATGAAACTTTGACTTTTAGAGAGAATAGGAAATTCTGAGAAAGATGGAATAACTTTCTGTGGAAATACTTGCTTGACAATAGAGTTTTTTCCTCCAACACACTGTGGTCTGTATGTGGATAGCACAATCTATTTGTGAAGGACAAATACATTCTTTAACAAGATGTTTCAAGCAGACTATGAACCAGGAAGTGCCTCGTCTTTTTTTTTTCCTGTGTACTTTCTAGAATGGAGAAATGTATTACACATAAACACTACTTTTATAAGCATTCTTCTTCTTTTGTTGTTGTTGTTTGGTTTTTGTTTTTTGAGACAGGTTTGCCCTGGCTGACTTGGAACTCACTTTGTAGATCTGGCCTTGAACTCACAGAGATCCACCTGCCACTGACTCCCAAATGCTGGGATTAAAGGTGTGTGCCATCACCGCCAGGCAGCATCATTCTTTTAATGAGTGACTGTGGGTATCCTAGGAGCTCGTGGAGGTTAAATATAATTTAATAGCCCTGTGCTGGTATTTGACCTGATGGGCTGGAAAAGGAAGACATAGAGCAGGCTCTTGCTGCATTGGGCAAGCACTGGGCTTGTCATCTGTGTGCAGGGTCTACCTAGAGCCCTGTTAGATGCAAAAAGTATTCTTGGAAAGCATTGACTGAATAAATGAATTGATCAAAGAAATGAAGAGAAGGGCTTTGTAATGGAGAAAGTAAAAATATGAAGAGCTGGATGCTAGGATTTTCTGATTGACATGGAACTTTGATTTCATTGTTTCTTAGGATAATATATGATAAAAGGGGAGAAACAATAAATAAAAAGTTTTACCTCATTAGAATCTGGAAAGTAAATATTTTGGTGTTAACTGCCTAGATTTACTTTACTATCTTTGTGATGATTGTTTTAGATGATATAATTTATATTATAATATAAACTATTCACGCGTGTCATTGTAGCCTTCTTAACATCTTATTAGAATTGAGTACACATAAACATAATATATTCAGATAAATCTACTCGTAACTAACAATACTATTTTGTTTAAAATCAAGTCAGATTCCTCTATCAGTAAACATTATGAGACTCAAACACTTTTAAACATGTGAAGGACCATTACTGATAGTAACTTATTTTCCTCCAATGAAAGCTAAGTCAATATACTTCAAAAGTCCTTCACTCTATCAGTCCATGTAAAAATTAGCAAGAAATTCAATCACTTAGCTCAAGTTTTCTTTGTAATATCAAGTTTTCTTTGAATTCTCAAGTTTTCTTTATAATCTCAAAGTCTCATGAATATTTTAAGTTGAAATAAAGCAGGAGGAAGCATTCTTTAGTAGTTCCTACAATTCATCCCTTCCAATCCTCATCCTAGCCAGAGAGGACTCCTTCACAAGCCATTGCATTTATACCATAAGATACTATCAGTGCCGGCAAAGGCATGTCTCGGTAGTTTCTGAGATAATTATCCTAAAATGTCGATAAGACCTGAGTCTGTTCTCCTGGAGGAATAAGGAACCAAGTTTTATAACTTTTTACACAGAGTCACAACCAAACAGATCTGGGACCCCGGAGGGACGCGTGAGGGGCAGAGGAGGAAGAGTTAGTGGAAGAAGGGAAAGAAGAGAAGAAAATTCTGGATGCTTCTCAGAGGACAAAAGATGCTTCTATCTTTATTAGATAGCACAGTGGTTCCCATGGAGATAGCAATGCTGGTCCTCTGGACCACAATGAGTTCCTGACAGAATGTTAGAAATATTTCCTTTTTGATCAACAAGTTCTTTCTTGTTGGTCCCTCTGAATGATGGGAAGCATTGTGATACATACCCACATTTTGCTGAATCTAAAGATGCTGACAGTAGTCAATAGCAACTAAAGTTTAGTATGGAAGATGCAACCTTATTGTATTAATCAATAAAATCAAAGTGCTGCTAACTTAACTGTGGCATAGATTTTATTGTCATCTGAAAGGGTTTTTCCACTTGAAAATTTCCTTTTAAACAAACGGAAGCCATTTTGATGTCTATACACATAGATTGCTCTCATGTGCTGCTCCTGAGCATACAGATGAGGTCTAATCCATGTGAAATGAGTGGATTTGATGACTGTCCTATCTAGTTTTATGTCAACTTGACACAAGCTAGAGTCACTTGAAAGGAGAGACCCTCAATTGAGAAAATGTTTCCTTAAGATTTAGCAGTAGGGCATTTTCTTAATTGATTGGTGGGTGAGGGCCCAGCCTGTTGTGGGTGGTGCTGTCCCTAGGTTGGTGGTTCTGGATTCTAGAAGAATGCAGGCTGAGCAAGCCATGATGAGCAAGCCAGTAAGCAACATTTCCTCCCTTGCCTCTGCTTCAGCTCCTGTATCCAGGTTCCTAGCTTGTTTGAGTTCTTATTCTGACTTCTTTTCATGATGAATAATAATGTGAAAGTGTAAGTCGAATAAATCCTTTTTTCCCCAAGTTTATTTGGTCATGGTGTTTCATCACAGCAATAGTAACGCTGCCTCAGGCAGTGACCCTGGGTTCCCACCTACAGTCACAGTCCTCTGGACTGTGTCTCTGCAAGCAGGACTGAGGTGTGTGCTTCTTCCATGTGGTGAACTCAGTCTTTCCTGCAGTTGAGAGCATTGGTGGCAATGTATCACTTTTTACAAATGTGCTTTGGCATTGTCTCCAGAAAATTTTCCCAAGCTAATTATGCCCTATGAGCTTTGAGGCAGCAATGACAAACTATGTCATGATTGTCACTGATGGAAGGATCCAAGACCCTGGTGTGTAATAGTCTCAGAGATGTTAAATGGAAAAAAACCCAAAATAACAAAAAAAAACATTCAAGCATTTGAATTGATGAAACACGCTAGGATGTCTCTTTAGTTCTTGGATCCCAAGGTCTGTCCTTCACAGACTTCATACTAGATGGAGCTTTCACATACATGCAACAAAAGCTACATGTTTCAGGCTTCTGTGGTCTGGGAGAACATGATTCCTCAATTACAGAGGCAGGACCTCAGGTCTCTCAACTCCAAAACCTCAATGATGGCTTCATGAAAGGGAATTCAACTAATCTTGCATGAAAAACACCCAGCAATCTGTTGGGTTAGCCCCATGGGGCCTGATTCTCCTCGTTGACTTGTGCTTATTGAAGTTGCCTAGATGTCAGCAGTTATCTCCACCCTGTAAAGCTGGAACATCTGTGCCAAGAGGGGTAGTCTTCAAATGTTCCCTCAACTGCAAATCACAGATGTAGCTTTTGTGAAGAGATAGTAAAAATGGTCCTGTCCTTGTCACATTTTGTTTTCTGGTTTCTAAAGCAACAAGGTGTATTTCCAGAGTTCATCGAGTTTGCCCAACTTCAGCTACAGCTTTTGGGCTTCAAACTAGCTGAGTTTAGAAAAGAGATAGGTTTCTTGAAAACATTTTTGAAATTGCCTGGACTCTCTCAGCAGAATTCTTTCTTAATCCCTCACCATGAAAAATAATGTATAAAATAGCCCCTGCTCTCTGCTCACTGAAGCATCTGTTATCTACAAACCAGTAGTGACCCCTGTGCGTATTAATTTATGTCAAGTACATAAGCACTGAAGATATAGGGGCCATGTCCTAATGTGCTGGTTTAATGCAGTGGTAATGGACTTTTCTTAATTAGCAAGCAACCTCTTCTCTGTAATGAATTTAAGATTCCCAATTTCTTGAAAGTGAGCATTTTCTCAAATGTACTTTGTGAATATTTTCACATTCTCGTAGTCAACATAAATGGTCAGTGACTGGTAATGTTTCTAGCATGACTGGCAGAATCATTCTGGAAATATTCCCAATGCAAAAAGGAAGATATAAACCAATTAAGACAAATTATAGCAGTATACATGTACAAAAGCTTTGGAATGTGTGTCAAATTATTTCGTAAGATCCCAATGGGTCACACAAATCTATCTTAGTGCTTTGTGGCCCTCATCCTCTTTGTTGCATAACTGTTATTTTGGGACTGTTGAATGGACAACATCTTTTTCTGGCATGATATGTCTTTCTCAATCAGGAAACTCATAATTTATATCCATCATGCTTTCTCTTTAGAGGACCTTTGTTCTTATTGTCCTCTCTTGGGTACCTCTCATTCATCTGTTCTTAAAATAAAAATCCTTCGCATTTATTTGTAGAGTCAAAACTGCAATCCTAACAGAGGAGCAAAAGTATCTTTAGTTCCCTAAACGAGCAAAGGTTTTTTGTTTTTGTTTTTTTTTATTTTTTTCTGACTTGTTGCTTCTCTGATGTGCCTCTCATTGCCAGTTCTAACCTTCTTCTCAGACAGTGGTATCAGCAGTCCCTGTTACCTTGGCAACGCTGAGAGGCTAATAGAATTAGAATGTCTCGGAGCATCATTCTAGCATCATGCTCTTGGATCAAAAGAAAACAATGCAATTGTGAAATATAATTTGTAATAACCTAGTGTCTGGTAGCTATTCTTTTTAGATTTGTGTCATTTACTGGTACAAGGTAAAAAAAGCTAAAATTTTAGTATTTAAAAAATGTCAGCCATAAAAATAACACAAGAAGCCTGTATTAAGTTAGAGATTTCTGTTACGTAAGTTTATTAATAGGATACTCTCTAGGGTAATCTTGTTGTACTTCAAAGGGTTGAAAATTCTACACTTTCTCTGAGGCCATTCTAAGCACAGTAATGAAAGGACACACTAAGGACTTGGCCTCCCAAGCTTCCACACTTGGCACTTGCATTTGTTCAAAATCTGTTTCGGCAAACTGCTTTTTGTTCCCATGTTAGTTGTCTATTATATAAGTACTGGAGATCACGATAAAGAACTAAGGTTTCTGTGGCTCATAGCTTTTGAGGTTCTAGCTCATGACTGGTACAGTGACCAATTTCCAGTTTTTCACACACTTTGAAACTCCTAATTTTGATAGACTCCAGCATAACCCCTTCTCTTCCTAAAGACTTGGCAGTTTTACTTGATCTACAGGAGAATTCTTTCCTACATCCTTTTAAGTTGTATCTACTTTTGTATTCTTTGTAATTTGTCTCACATTTTTTATTTTGTTTTTATTTCTATGTTATATAAGCTTACCCCCAAACAGGTATCATGTCTATTATATTCACCTATATAGACTAGATCCAGAAATCCTGATAGGTGTTCAATAAATATTGCTTAAAAGAATAACCACAAGGGTACATATGAAGGAAGTACAAGAAATTCATGAGGATGGTGCATCCAAGGCTGTAAAAAGACTAAAATGTGATAAACAATAAATGGATCCTTGAGAATGAGTAAAGAGTGAGACAGAGGGCAGTTGACACACAGTGGCCAGGAGTCAGTTTAGAACAGAATGAGCTTGCAGAGTATACAGAAAGATATTGAAAAACAAGAAACTCAATTATTTCAAGACAAAGCCAAAGACAAAGTACTCTGGGTTAACTGGAGACAGTTTTTAAACTAAGAAAACATGCCATAATTTTACATATTTATATTTACCGCATCTATTCCAGGTTTTATATTTGAGTGGTGCTTAAGATACTTATGGAATATTCATAGCTTGAGTAAATGAAGAAATGCAAAGAATTATCTACTGAACATAACAGTATAATTTCATTTTAGCTTAAGACAGGTGTGGATTATAAGAATATATATCAAGCATACAGTTTATCATGCTAAAGATATTCCTGTTAGTGTGAGGAACCTATGTGAAAGACAGAGATGCTTCATCAGAATGATGGAATTTTAGATAATCTTAAACATACATTTCAAAGCATGTGTTTTGTGTACATGGATGCACATGTGTGTTTAATAGTTTATAGAATATTTTAAATGAATCATCTCCCTTTTAAGAACAAATTGAATGTCCAGTAGGCTCAGAGCTACCCTGCCATAGCAGGTAATTTAGTGAGGGAATACTTATGTGATACAAAAAAAAGGCATGTTACATCCCAAATGTCCAGATTTTCTAGACTGTACAGTAGCAAATGGGGAAGGTGTGGATATTAGCATAATTAAATCAAATTTATGTTTTTCAGAGATAATGACAGAGAAAGATACTGTATATATAAAAGAGTAAGACAATGAATGTGGTAATAATAATATAGCAGATTAAATGTAGCAAGTTAATAAATGTAGTATGAATTTGTATTTGACTCTGTGGCCAAATATATTATACATAGATGCACACACACACACACATATATATATATACCCACACATTATATTATATATGCATGTTATAACTTCTCAATACATAATCATGCAGAGTAGTGATGATTATAAAGTTCTCTTTGATTCTGACAGGCTCTCTGTATTATTTTTAATCTTTTAATAAGTGATGTGTAATTCTTCAGCACTTACATACAATGAATTTTGATCATATTTACCACTCTTCCCTTAATTCCTCTCAAATCCACTCCCACTTTGATATCCCTCCAATTTCATGCCTATTTTTGTGTTTTTGACTTAATAGCTCATTGACTTCAATTTCTGCTGTCCATGTAATTCTGAGTGTGGGGTCATCCAACTGCAGCATGGGTGACCTACTGGGAGCTTCACCCTTAAAGGAAACTGCATCTGCCTTCCCCAGAAGCCATCAACTTTCCACAGTACCTCAGCTAATGGTACTGTGAGAACTCAAGTTTGGGGAGCTCCCAGGCCACAAGAATAAACCACCAACTGTTATTTTGATAAATGGACACATCAAACCACCCTATAAATCCATACCACGCTTCTCACAGGTTATTACTGTTCTCAGACCTCCTAGGAGAAGATCATTTTGCACGTAGTGGGTGGTAGTTAGAGTAGAAGCGCACAGCTGGTCAAAGAGCAGAGAATAAGTGACTGTGGAGTGCTTAGCCACATATCGTACTTCTATACCATGCCCTCTGCAAGGCTCAGGGACCTTTGCAGAAAAGGGAGAAGAAAGATGAGAGGAGCTGGAGGCCGGAGAGGATAGTAGCAAAGCAGTGGTTTTGGGACATGGCAGGACTGCTGGACTCAAGAACTCATAGTGGCTGTTGCTGCTGAACCCTACCTGGACATGACCAAACCAGTATGGGAAGGGGTCATATGCCCGATGATTTCTTGAAATTGCAGACAGAAGACTCTCTGTCTTAACTGCTTTGGACCATAAGGGGTTAATAGCTTTTGTTCATTTCTTATTGGCCAAAGATGGCACTTGGTTACTCTTGTCCTAGTTTTGTTTGCATTGGACCACCTCCATGTTACACACTGGAATAGGCAAACAAAACAAAACAAAACAAAACAAAAAACCTTTAATGTGTCTAGTGAGACTTTTGTCTTCATTTCTTTCTATTGAGTATTTTCTTAATTTTGAAAAACAATATCAACAAAGATCTTAGATTAAAAAATAAACAATTGACCATAAAATGCACTGTGGGTTAGTTGATTCTCCTCCTTTCTAGGTATTCAATTAGCTTACCATACTCACTAGCAACATTTCAGCACAATCTTACAACTTAAAGCTTCTTGGATGTTTGCCAGAGTGATAGAAAACACACCAGGCAGGTGCAGAGGACCTTCTCTTTGCAGGAGTGACTGGATGGAGCATCTATCAGTGCCCATCACCTGGATGGTTGTTGCTGATCTGGCTGGCTTGGAGGATTTTCCATTCTTCCTTCATCATTCCACATCTCCTTTCCAAACCCCTCCCCGTGTCGAAGAGAACACTCCCTCCTAGCAGAAGTAGGAACACGAGCGAGCAACCTGAAGTTCTTTCTTTCATAGTGTGAAAGGCTACCTTTAGCAAAGTACTACCAAGAACATGCTGAAAATTTGCCTGTGCAATGGCATTGCAGTCTCATCAGCTACTTAACTAGAATTAACCCTGCAGGTTGATGCAGGCATGGAGCACACTTGCTGTCCCTTTGAAAGATTGCCTGGAGAGAGTGGGAGAAGAAACTAGCACTTAGGGATGAGGGGGGCACCTGTGTCCCGCACATTTGATTCCACGTTTTATTTCAGACCTCTCTTCTAGACAGTAACCTGTAGAGTTGTTTCTGCTAAGATCATTTTGACACCCATCATCTGCTTTGACATTCAAGCCCATTACGCCCTTGTCGTATGCTTACTGTCTGTCTCATCTCAGGCCACTTTCTTGCACTTGTTCTGTCAGAGTCCACCATGAATGTTTAATATTTAAGGGCTGGGATCATTTTGCAGGTTTTAGTTTAATGGTAACCATAGCACACATGCACATGCATTATTGATAGCCAAGGCACACCGCATGTCCTTGGGCATCCTCTTTTCTTTCACTCTTAGTGCCACGGGAGGGCTGCCGTCTTTGGAAGTCAGCTCTGCTGTTGCTGTGGCCAAGGGATGAACTGACAGCAGATCCATAATGATGTAAACTGTGCCTGTGGGTGGAGGTGACCATGCTAAAAAGAGAGACAAAGGCAGAAAGTGACAGGCCGCGGAAAGTCCGGTTTCGGATTGCTTCGTCTCACAGTGGGAGAGTTCTGAAAGAAGTCTATGAAGATGGACAACCCCCAGGCTCTCTGGATTCTGAATGTGCCAGTGTCTGTGGAATAGATGGACTCAGAGACTCTGAGGGACAGCAAAACGGCCACATTGGACCAGAAGATAGCGAACATGAGAAAGATCAGGATGACTTGCTGGTATTAGCCAGGACAGCCACTGAGAAGGCTTTTGGAACAAGACGAGTCAACATTTTAAGCAAAAATGGTACAGTGAGAGGCGTCAAATACAAAGTGAGTGCTGGCCAAGCTCTGTTTAACAATTTGACCAAAGTGTTACAGGTAAGTCATTACACTTTCCCGCTCTGAGCTCTGTTCCTCACTCACACTCTCCACCCCTCTCAGTTCTCCAAAATAGCATCTCATTCCTCCAACTTCATGGGGCTCTCTCCATCTAAGACCCTGCGTGCACAGGTGCCCACTAGGCACATTGTTCTTGGCAAACTACATTGCCTTCTCATAACCAAATTTCTGACCTGTAAGTCATCTCCTCTGATTGTGATGACTAGCACCGAATATATTTCTTAACAAAGAAAGAAGATGGCAAACTAGAGTGTTTAAAGCATTTCTTCAACGCCTAGAAGTTAATTCCGTTCTGGCCTATCCTTAAATCAGCATCCTTTGCCGCTTATATTGATAGCTACACCAGAAAAGCAGAGTGCTCTGGCGTTTGGTATAATGTGTTCAGTAGTGCAGTTATAAAGACCAATGGGTCTTTCTCCCATTTTCAAGGATGGTGTACTCTTTTTGAAGTCCATTTCTCCATTAATTTGCTTGTAATGGCTTTAGAGCAGTACTTGGAAAAGCTTTAAAAATACAGAGATTCAGATTTCATAGTAAACAAGCTTAAGATGTTCTAGGTTCTGCACCTGAACATAGGTATGTGTTATTTAGATCTGATGCCTTTGACAATGATCTAATGCTCAGAAAAATGTTTCCAATTTCCTGGAAGTGTTAGTAGGATTATCTTTCTGATGTTGTTTAAAGTATCAACCCAGGAATAGTATTTATAATCACTGTGATTACAGTGGCAACTCACCGCTTTCACTGCCATTGTATTTTCTATTATTTTTGATACTTAAGCAAAATGACCTCTTGCTTCTATATTCTCTAAAGAAACAGGGATGACAGAGAGAAAGAGTTTTGAGCCAAATGTCACGCCAACATATTTTACTTCAAAGGAAGTTTGTGAAAAGATCAAATCATGAGAATCTAAAGAAG
Organism: Ellobius talpinus; assembly: GCA_001685095.1. Taxonomy (NCBI): domain Eukaryota; kingdom Metazoa; phylum Chordata; class Mammalia; order Rodentia; family Cricetidae; genus Ellobius; species Ellobius talpinus. The sequence continues at coordinate 4,408 of LOJH01006711.1, read as the reverse complement.
CAAATTTAGATCTTACCCAAAGATAAAAGGGCAGCAAAGAGTGGTGGTTATTTACATATGTAGAACGTTTTCATGAATGATTTAGTAGATTAAGGATGAGAGTCAAAATCAGAGACTGATAATTACGCTTCATGAGATAGGGAATGGTCTCACAGAAATTTGTAGAGATGTGACTTCTGAGTTAAAGAAAACTTTACAGGAATGAGTTTTCCTCGTTATAAACACTTTACTGTCAGGCTCGAGACAAAGTTTCTATATGGCAATAGGTTCTACAACGTGTGCATTCCCAGTGGTTAATCAGTTTCTTAATATTTGAATTGCTTTATGGCTGAAGGTTTTTTATCATAAAACTGCTATTTTAGTTTTAGTACTTTCACTTGCACTTGTTTACCAACCTCTCAAAAATACTGTCACTTATGAATAAACACCACAAACCCCAAAACCTACAAGGGAAACTCTAGCTTTCTCCTATTTTACCCAATAGTGCTACAAATGCACAATCGAGCATCAACGGAAACTTCCAAGTCAAAACTCTGCCACTGGATTACCTTAAATAATTACTTGCTTAGATTTCTTTGCACGACTTGGTAAACAATTTTGTGAGCCCAAATTCAGTACAACTTTTTTGATGATCTCGTCTACTCCAAGTGTTGAAACAATCAGCATTTGTAATCACAAAGTTTTTACATTATCTTTAGTTTCATCATAATTACCATTACCATAAAATGAATGCTATTTGATCTCTCCAAGGAGAAGCATAGGTTAAAGGGTCTGTGAATTTGGACCAAGGCTGCCATTTTCCCTACTCAAAGGGCATCCACTGTAAGAACAGTAGCTCTATGCAATATGAGCAAAAAAGACATATGGGGCATTATGTAGAGAACAGATTTGAGTCCCTGATGCTTCATAAAGAATGTGCACATCATAAATGGTAACCTATGTCTTGTCCTGGGATGCCTGAAATGAATAGGTTTCCATAGGTATGGCTTCTTGGATCTGCCCTTTTCAAACTTTGGCAAACTGTGCAACAAACTTACCTGAATGTCACCATAACATAGTGATTTAGTTCAGGGAGGAAGGAAAAAGTGAACAACCAGTTTCTCGGACATCTGGTTCAGGTTTTGATATAAAGCTCCTCTCAGTGAACAAGGAACCATGATTGAAGAAACAGTTAGACCTTTCTTCCTGTTTCAGGTAATAAAATCTTAAAGCACTCAATTTGAAACTTGAGGGGAAGTGCTAAACAAAAATAAAGCCATCCAGAGTGCACGCGAGATGCTTGCCTTCCTCTCTGTTATTTCCTTACATAGTTACTGCTTTGTCAAAAACTATTGGCTCCACTTCCAAAAATTTCAACTGTACAGAGACGAGTTGATTAAATGATTCTTTAAATCACTTTTACTTCTTGGTGGTACTTATTTAGACTCTCATGTGGATAGCTGAACTAGTTTCTATTCTGTCTGTTAGTTTACACCACAGAACACCAGACAATGGAGGATATGCAGTATTTATCGGGGTGATGGATGTAGTGACAGGAAGTGAGGAGACTGTGGTCAGTCACCTGGTGGCCAGGTGGGCTTGGAAGAGATGTGGAGCTCAGATGAATCAGTCAGGGATCTCCAGTTGGTCTGGATTATAGGTCTTCAAAGGCAAAGGCTGGTTTTTGTTTCACCCCTGCCACAGGTATCCAGAAGGCAATGCTGAAGAGAGGCGAGTCCGGACATCTGAAAGCCTCAAATTCAGTTTTAGCATGGAAACGTGTATTGATTAGAATCTTTTAAGCAAAAACTTGTAATTTGCTTCTGTTAGAAGCTTTTTAGTTTATTCTCACACACATCAAAGTTTGAAGATATCTCAACAACAGCTGTGCAGATGGCGAATTTACCTGGGTAGTGTAAAATAGGAGTCCTTCCCATTGCCTATGCTGTCAATATTTAATGGGGAACAATGAAGGAGACTTGCACCGAGGTGAGATTCTGATCAGGTTGGGTTACTGGGAAGATCTCCTGGAGTTGAAGATGAGCCATGTTTCCTAGTCAAAGCTAAGCTCATCAATTAGTCAAGTTGAGACAGGCCCACAGGTGTTACCAATGCAGTCTAAGGTAGGTGACCTCCGTAGCACTAGCAAGTCTACTCTATGGATATTTTTCTGTCTACTAATATGAACCTAATCCAGATTACCGGAATAATTTACAATACCTACAGTACTTATTTTTCCTCTTCTCCCTCACCCCCGATAGTCAGCAATCATATGCAAAGCAAATTATAAGGGTTCTGGGTGGCATACAGCTCTTATGATCCAGTTGGCAGGATGAAATTGAGGTACTCTTTGTTCTTAGCAGCAACATTAAATAAAGTGTCTTAGTGTGGATCTGTGATTCAGATAATCATGGTTATTACGTCTTGCCAATATATTGTTATGAATCTATATTTTAGATGGTTTTCATTCCTTGACCTTATCCTCAAACTATGTTAGGATATTCTTGTAGAATATACCCTTTTAGTTTCCATAATTTTAACTTCTTCCTGTTCAAATTTAAAATTATCAAAGAAAAATGAATCCAAAGAAGGACCTTGAATGCACAGATTATGTTTGCATGTATGCATGCATATCTCTTCTTATTGTAGTTGCACCTAGGATTGATTTAATGTGTTAAGACAAAAAAGTGATATGTTGGCATAGTAATTGGCATCATGCACAGAGCTTTCTTGTGTATTATTTTTTACCTAAAAATCTTATGAAAAAAGCAAGGAGACTTTTGTTATGTCCCCAGTGATAATTAGAAAAATTCATTCTTACTTTTTCATAACTTTTGACAATTATTCTTACAATACATGCAGTCCGTACTTATTGATGTTTTTAGTGTTATAGATAAAGTATCCTGTTCAAAGCTAATAACACATGAATTCTAACATTTATTCTTCTTTTAAAAGTTATCAAATATAAAAATGCCCAAATTTACCTTTTAAAATTTAATAATGATGAACACAAATATTTTTATAAAATAATTTATAAGACTAAATATATCATGTGATGGCATCATCTAATCTTAAAATTTCATCAATTGTTTGTGAGGTTTTAAATTTTACCATTGTTTTAATATTTGGTTTTCAACTAGGGAAGGTCTGAAGAAATAGACAGCATTTATTCAGCTTTAACAGTATGTTAAAAACTATAAAAGCCATCATTTCTAATTGATTAAGTAGTCATGAGTTTGCAATCTGACTCTCTTGGTTGGACGGTGGTGGTGCACACCTTTAATCCCAGCACTCAGGAGGCAGAGGCAGGAGAATCTCTGTGAGTTCAAGGACAGCCTGGTCTACAAGAGCTAGTTCCATGACAGGCTCCAAAGCTACAGAGAAACCCTCTCTTGAAAAACAAACAAGCAAGTAAGCAAACAAACAAACCAAAAAAGAAAGCCTGACTCTCAGACTTGTCCACTGAGTCAGGATGGATGATAGTGACAGAAGTTTCTGGAAGACTTTTATCTATCGTTGGTTCATAGGGTACAGGTCTGGTAATATACTATTGTTCCCTGGAATACTCTTGATGAGTCCGTGACCTTGCTATCTTACTTGAAGAATTCTGTAAGGCAACAACAAGCATTCTGAATGCTGATTAAGTAATGCCTCAACACTGGACAGTATTCGTATTATATATGTGTACTAACATATTAATTTCTCACAAGAATCTTAAAAAAATAGTATTGGTATTAACAAATTAGTCATTGTGAAGCTCTTTTTTCTATATGAGAATAATTAATTTGTAGAATTTAAAAGTCGTTTGTCCATAAAAATTGCTACAGACAACTTGCATGGATATACTGCCTTCTTAGTTATCAGGAATTAGGCATGAACCTTAAGGATATCTGATACGATCTCAAATATTGTAGACAAGTACTCTAAGCACGCTCTTTATTTTATTTTACTTTTTTTTAAAAAGCAAACTATCTTTTTTCATTATATATACTAATCGGAATTTCCGTTCCCTCTCCTCCTCCCAATTCCCTCTATTTACTCCCTACCACATACCCTGCATCCATCCTCAGAGAAGGTAAGGCACATTGCTTTGGGGAAGGTCCATGGC
>LOJH01006710.1:0-28517 GCA_001685095.1 Ellobius talpinus | reverse complement strand
AGAGAGAGAGAGAGAGAGAGAGAGAGAGAGAGAGAGAGAGAGAGAGAGTTCTCCAGGGACAAGCTCCTGAATAGAGTTTCCCAAGTAGTTAGCCTTGAACACATGCACACATAAGCAATGCTAAATGGATGCAGTAGATTGCAAATACATGTGTATATATGCATATATATGTATATATGCAAACACATATGCGTACATATGTATGTACATATAACAATAATTAAAGAAGAGGGACATGGGAGGAGTTGGGTGGATGAACGGGGTGAATGAGGTAGATGCAGTGCTTGTGTTACCAAGTTCTTAATAAAAGTTTAAAAAGAAGAAAGCGACTTCATTTATAACAATTCTAAAACCAAAACGCTGGGAGGCTGGAGAGGTTTAAGAGCACCGGCTGCTCTTCCATTCTCTGCACCCATACGACCTCTCATAACCATCTGTAGCTTCAGTTCAAGGGGATCCAACGCCCTCTTCTGGCCTCCACGGTCACTGCATGCATGTGGTGCACACAGATGCAGGCAAAACCCCTTTCATGTAAAAAGAAATGCTTGCAAATGAACTGAACAGAATACACTTACAACTTATGTGTGAAAAAATTTTAAAAAAATGTTCCTAAGAAATATAAATCCTAAAGACATGGGAAGAGTCCGCATTGACAAATCAGATCCAGGCTTTTTATGATTGTGTCTTAGTGCCGTTTCCTGCCATTGTACTAAATACTTCAACAAAAGCAACAGGTAAAAGCGGAAAGGGAAGTCAGGATGTCAAGGACTTCAAGTCGCTGGTCACATGGCATTCACAGTCAGGCAGCAGAGCAATGAAGATCAGCTGCCTAGGCTCCCTCTCTCAGCTGCTTGTCCAGTCCAGGATCCCACCAGGGGATGGTGCCTCCCACAGTGGGTGGGTCTTCCCACCACCATTCAATCAGCTCCTGCACCCCTGCATTCCCAAAGCCTTCCTTCCATGTGATTCCAGATTTTGTCAAGTTAACAATGAATCCCAACCATTCCGATGGCAATATTTCTGTATTTGATCTTAATCGCCAATATAGATGCTATCAAAACCCAACCTGGTTTCTTCTCTGCAAAAGTTCATGACAATCTCATCCCCAAACTAATGCAGCTACTGAAGTTTCCAGAGCAACCAACCACTTGAGAAGGAGCAGAACTGGAGGATGCACTCCCCAACTACAGAACTGACTACAGAGCTTCAGGGGGGCACCTGTGCATTTCCATGATGACTCCGTTGGGGAATTAAGAGATTCAGGGTGGGGCTGAGAGTCTGAAGGTCACAGCCCCGTTTGTGATCAGTTGAGATCCACATGGCACCAATAATTTTAAATAGAATAAATATGCTAAAGTAAATAGATACCTGCATACAAAAAGTAAAAAATAGAATGGGATGCATTCTTCACACTACATCAAAAATTAAATAAAAATGAAACGTAACTCTAAACATGGGGAATAAAATTCTTTTTAAAATTCTTAGGAGAAGACATGGGTCTGAACCTAACCACTTTTTTTTGTTTTGTTTTGTTTTTCAAGACAGGGTTTCCCTGTGTAGTTTTGGCTGTCCTGGCACTCACTCTGTAGACCAGGCTGGCTGTGAACTCTCAGAGATCCTCCTGCATGTGCCTCTCAAGTGCTGCGATTAAAGGAGTATGCCATCACTGCCCAGCTATAATCAATTTTTTTTATAGATATGGCATCTAAAGTCAAAACAACAAGATAAAGCAAGTGTTACTGGACATTATTGCAATTGAACTTTTGGGGCTATGTGTGCTTGGGATAAAGCCTAGGGCTTTGTGTATGCACCCACAGTGCTATACCACTGAACCTCAGCCCCAACCCAGCAAAGTTTATTCAAGGAGCACCAACAGGTGGATAAAAACCCAACCAGCAGCAGGAGAGAATATGTTTACTGATTGTGTCTCTGACAAAGGATTGTAAGTAGAATACACAAAGAACACAGAACTCATTGATGAAAGGCATACGATATAATTCAATGGGCAAAGGATCCCAACGGACATTAACTCAAGGATTTGACATGAAAATGGTCATTTGTCAGCTATCAGGGGTGCCAACGAAACTGATGAGCTGCTGCCCTGCAGGAGCTGCTATTGCTATAGCCAAGATGACAGTGACCTGGAGGATGGGGAGAGATTCACACATGTCATGATCAGGAATGGAAGATTATGCAGGAGCTTTGGAACACAGGATAGCAGCTCTTCCCAGGAATGTGGTATGACTCCAGTCATACACGCCCAGATAAGCACCAAGAGCTGAAAGAGCTAACCATATGCAAAAGTTTGTATGTAAGTGCCCATAGTGTCATCTACAAGAGACTGTGCACCCTGTGCACATGAACACTGAGTACGTGAGAGCAACTGAGATGGGATACAGGCCATCTTATGCTCAACGCAGGAGATGTGATGTATGTGGGTGGGTACTGGTGGGGTTGCACTCTGAGGTAGGTGGCAGAAATGGTGAAGAACAGCTGTGAGAATGGCTGTGCACCTCTGTGAACAGGTTACAGCCACTGAGTCAGACAGTTTGAAACGGCGGGCTTTAGGGTCTTGGAGCTGCTGCGCAATGAAACTATTAACTTTGGGAAGAGTTTTGACATTGACATTCAGAAGAATATTGCTTTGTTTGGGGGGCATTGGGGACTGAAGTAGCTGAGAGCATCTTGGGGAACAGCAGGCAGTGAGTTGGGGGTACTCTGCATCTGACTTTTCTCCTTTCTGTCACTGCCTGACTTTTGAACTAGGTAAGTGTGGTGAAAGACGAATGAGCAGGCCACGAACATTGCTGGTGGACTGAAGGCTGATTAGTCACTAGCTTCATACCTCACCAAGCAGCAAATGAGGTGAAGCTTGTTTAGGTTTCTACTCCACCCCCTGAGGAGGCTGCTCATGTGGAGTAAGCACAGAAATGGACTAACTGGATGGGGAAACTGAGGCAAAGGCTCTCTGCCTGCATCCTTGAACCTAGACTAAAGGTCTCCCTCTATCTGCTGGCTTAACAAAGAACAGATAAACCCAAAGATGGCATCAAAAGCCTTTCTAAATTTTATACAGAATGGGTAGAATTCAATTGAGAAGGCAGAAGTCCCCAGAAGATCACACCAAGAGAGAAAAGATACATAGGGATTTCTCCATGGAGTGGGTAATGCCTTCAGACCCAAAGTTACCATGATTAAGATAATGGAGAAAATTGAAGAAAATAACCAATATCTAGGAAGAAATTACAGTCTGTGGAGATGTGGAGACTTCCCATGCCTTTTCTGGATGGTCCTTGGGAAGACAATTTTCCCTGAGTTCACTACTGGAAAACTTAAAAACGGGAACTAGGAATTCAGTGAATCATGAAATAGTGTGTCAATGCAGAAAAGAATTTTAATTTAATAAACTAAGTCATTGAAAAAATAAAATATCGATCAATTAAAATACACAGGAAAATAATGACTTATTTTTTTTTTAAAAAAAAAAAGGGCACGAGACAATTAGACCACAACTGAAAGTCTTATTTATGTGTGACTGGAAAGAAGACAGAACATTAAGCATACATAATCTTTAACAATACATGGGAGAAGGATTTTTCTGAAACTACAGAAAAGAAATTGAGTCAAAGGTTAGAGAAATCTGAACCCAGGAAAATGTGAAATGATTGACAAGACCACTTGTGGCCCCATAGGAAGACTCAGCGAATTGTCAGACACAGCCTATGTGTAGGGGGCCCTTACATGCCAGAAGAGATGTGCTGGTTTACAAAGAGAAATCTCAGGAGTGCTGATTTTAGCAGGAGACGATGAAATCCAGAGGCAATGGAGCAGCCATGATCTGTGGGGCTGAACATGCAGCTGACTAAAGAGGGTACACGGGGAATGGCCTTTCCATTGCAAATTTAAAAAGAAGTCTGTCCCAATTTCAAAAGTCTCTTGACTACCTTAGGTCCAGATACAAGTGAACAGAAAACACTGGACCCCTGCTAATATCTACACCTCTCTCTAGCTACACCCCAAGCTAAAAGTTTTGAGTAGAAAATTGTGACTAATGGCCAGGCTTGCCTATAGCATGATGAAGTCACACATCTGGTAAGATTTACAATAACTAAGATGTAAAATATAGAAATGAACCCACATATGATCTTTATTGAAAAGAAAAGGCATATGGAGAATTAAAAAAAGATAAGACCCAGTTGACATCAAAGATTGAACCATTCTGATTATCCAGCCAGTGAGGAAAGGGAGGAAGAGGTCTGCATTATGTTTATACAAACTGTATAATCAAACAACACCCCTGCCATTCTGGGCTAATGCCTGGCTTGGCAAAGTCATAAAATAATCTGCCTTGCTTTGGCTACTCTGGGCTTCCAGTGCTCTCATTATGGAGTGGAAGTCTTTGTTTCTCATTCCATGAATCATGGGGAAAAAGCACAGAGACCTCTCCATATCTCCACAGCTCACGTGGATTCTCTTAAGACAGCGTTATCCTACGGTTGATGGACCAGATAGTCTCTGTCTCTCAGCTTGTCTGACTCCACACCAGGGGTCTGATGTGCCAGGCATTGTCATTGGGTCAAATTAATGTGCCGATTGCTTTCTCCTTGTCTCAATTTTGGTTATTTTTCTAATATTTTACCTGCCAGGATGCTCCTAGTTCCCCTCCCAGAGGCAGAGTAGGTTCTAAGATCTCCCCAGGTGTAGCAGCTGATTCCTGATGGGTAATGTTTCTCAGTCCAGGCTGGAGCAGGAAGCAGGTGTTCTCTCTCTACCTTGGCTTCTAGTCTTAATCACAAGCTTTGGGACCTGTAGGGCTGTAGAGCAGCTTATCGCATACAAGGATGCTAGGGATACAGTAGTTGCTAACCTCAAGAGTTTAGGCCAGGAGGGAGAGGGTGGGGAAAAGTGAGAGGAAGGGGAAGGGGAGAGAGGGAAGGAGGGAGATAAAAAAGGAGGGAGGGAGGGAGAGGGGGATGAGTGAGTGAGAACAAACATGCATGGGCACACTGGTATCCTAATTCTAAGTATCCAGTGATACAATTTTCCTCACTAGGCTTCATCCCTTAAAGGTTCAACTCTCTCCCAATAGTGCTGGGACCTTTGGGGACATTGAAGATCTACAATGAAGCAGCCTGTCTGTGTCTGGAGTTTACACACTCTCATGACAACCTATGTTCTGCCTTCAGGAAATTGAAGAAAATGCTAACTGGATCTGGCCCTCCAACTTTTTTCTCCATGTGTATGTGTATATGGTGTGTGTATCTGTATATGTAAGTGTCTTGCGTATTAAACTGATAAAAATGTCATCTGCTGTTTTAGCTTGATCCAAGTCGACTCTGGGGGTGAGAGGCTCTTCTTTACCCCCCCACTCCCTGTCCAGGGGCAGGGAGGCCTTCAAACTCCCTAAAACAGAGAATGGGAAACAATGAGGAGATGAGGGTATTAGACGCGCTGTGTCTTTGAGGTGGACTAGAAGGGAAACCTGTTTACAGCCGAGGTTACTGTCACCTGTCCCACAGAATCAAAATGCATGCAGTTCAGTGAAGGTGAAAGGACTCATGGGACCTAGAGAGGAAAGAGACCTCGGGGACTCGAGGGTGGTAGGAGGTGGGGGAGATGAGGGTGAAGGCGAGCCCCAGAAACGTTTGAAATGGCCATGATATCCAAAGCCACAGGTGCTAATTTAAAACATAAAAATAATTGTAAATGATGGCTCCAGTGGGGAGAGCTGGAAATTGGAAGCTCATTCACGGAGAAGACAGAAGGGACGTCCCACCAGGACTATCTCTTCTGGAACTCCAGCTGGCTGCCTCAGTTTCTCCAGTTGGTTTTTGTTAGGTATTTGTAAGACCCTAATTTGATGCTGTTACTTTTCTGTTACTATGTTACTCAGGAGCCTCACTTGGGGGGGGGACTCTCCGCTCTGCCCACGGCTCTCGAATGGAAACTCCAGTAGCTGCCTCAATGGGACCTCCCCAGTTGATCTCTGCTGGATGTTGGGCCTTACCTGGTTGGCTTCTGTGTGTTGTGAGTGCCTGTGGAATGGGGCTTTGCTATGAATCTGCTGCTTGCTATTTAGCTTATCACCTTTGCTTGCTAAACATTGATATCCATTCAAAACCAAAAACATTACTATTGTAGATCTTTCTCTAAACCATGCAAATCAGCATGCTTCTCTCCTCCCCCCTCTGTGTGTGTGTGTGTGTGTGTGTGTGTCATATGTGTGTGCCTGTGAAGGCCAGAGGTTAACATTGGGTACCTGTAGACAGAACCTGCTCGTTCATTCCCTGCCGCCCAGACCCGAAATAATAACACAGAAACTATATTAATTACAATACTATTTGGCCAATAGCCTAAGTGTACTTCTAGCTAGCTCTTACATCTTAAATTAACCATTGCTATTATTTTGTATTTTACCATGAGGCTTGTGTTTTACCAGTAAGGTTCTGGCTGGTGTCTGTCTCCTTCAGCAGCTATATGGTGTCTCTCTGACTCTGCCTACTCTCTTTCTCTATATCTCTGTTCAGATTTTCCACCTGACTTTACTCTGTTAAGCCATTGACCGAAAACAGCTTCTTTATTAACCAAGGGCAATAAAACATATTCACAGCATACAGAGGGGAGTGCCACATCAGGTACCTCCCTTGATGATCCTTTTCCACCTTATACAATGAGGCAGGGATTTTCACTTGAGCTGAGAGTGGCCAATTTAACCTACCTGTCTATCAAGTTTGATCCAGGGATCCACGTCTCTGAGTTCTGAGCACTAGAATTTCAGCTGGGCCCATCTGGTGTTTGCATGGGTGCTGAGGACCAGAACACCCATCCTCACACTTGAACAGCAAGCACTTTACCCACTGAACCATCGCTGTGGCCTCCTATTGAGCTTTTTGATGCTGCGATATTCTTGGGGTGAGCAAGAGCTCCCATTCTGTCCCTCCAAGACACCCTTCTTTCCTTAGACTCCAAGCTTTTCTTTGATGCAAGAACTCAGTCAGCTGCCTAGTCTCACCTGATGAACTGGGAGCACTGCCTTCTCTCTGTGATGGTGGGATCAATACTTCATCATCCTCCACACAACTTGCCAGCAGCAAACCTGGGGTTACTTCTGGAATCTTCAGTGATGGCTGAGATCACAGAAACGCCATCTTCAAAGGGGCTCCGAGGAGGCTGCTGAAGAGCAAGGCCTCTTCTGTGTGAGAATGAAGCTAACCCATAGGACCAGTGGGCTGATCAAGTAAGCACAGTCTTGCTGTGCTTATCTAAGTATTATTTATCAATAAAAAAAATCAGGAGTCAGACATTGGGGTAAGAACCTGAATGATCAGGGAAGTGGCAGAGAGGCAACAAGTGACCTCCTATCTCTTTCGTTCCTCCACCCAAAAGGCCTGAGATCCTCTCTACACCCCGCCTTACTACTTCCTGTTGCTCTGTCCTCAGTCCTCCAAAACTTCTATTGTTAATTTTTGTCAGCTAGTAGCTAGCTTTGCCCTCTGACTCAAAGCAAACTTTATTGTCAGAATACAATCAAAATAGCACACAACACGGTCTCGCAATGACCTGGGGCTTCCTTCCTATTGTGCAACAGGAGAGAAGACTATTGCAACCCGAGTCCTCTGGTTGAGGGGGCAGATGGGACACATCACTAGGCATTGTAACACTGTAACAGTGAAACTGTATTAAATAAAACACTTCAGATCTAACAACCCCTACGGTAAATAGTGTGCAACATTGTCCCAACAGAGGCAGAAGGGCAATCAGACTATGAATGGGAGTCCCTGAGGAGTCATGGTCCTCTTAGGGGGAGAGTGATAGCAAGCCTGCTGCCTCTGACAAGTCAAAACTGAGCTAATAAGAAGCTTCTCATTTCTTGACTTTCAACATGGAAAATATTGGTCTTTAGACAAAGTGTTAAGCAGGTGCGGAAATAGTGAGTCCAAAGTAGGATTCTGGATGTTCATTGCCAGTGTGCATATTGGGTTCCATTTGAGAACTTTGCCAGAGGTCCAGGGTATCTTGCAAGGTCAGTTCACAGTGAAAGAACTTGCTGTCCCCAAAGATTGTTACACCCAGAGTATGAGATTAAATGAGTGTAAGCAGATTTGAAATGCCAGCTGCACCGTGCAGACACAAATAGAGTTGGTGTCTTGAGTCCATGGGGCCAAACTTCCTGATTAGTCCCTAAAGAAGGATGGTAGAAATGATCTTAGCTCCGCAAATACAGCTCCACTGCTTCCATGACTTAAGAAGAAAGTCTACTGAAGGAGTCTTTCCTCTAACTCAGGGAGAGAATGCAGAATTCAGTCCATCATTGTTATTTTGAAGGACAGAGAGATCCTTCCTTATTACACCCCATTCAGACCTCTCTTGTCCTCTCAAAGCTCATGGGCCACAGCAGCCTCATGCATGTGTCTGAGCTGAGCTCCCCAGCTCTGCGTGCTGCAGCAGGAGCACACTCTCTTGGCACAGGAGCACACTCAGCATTCTACAGGGCCTTCAGTGCATGTCGAAATAGATTGTGCACTCACGGTGACACCAAAGAGTCTCCAAATGCCTTTCCCTACCTTCAGCATTGTGGAAGCCCTACGGTTGTTCGTCTTTTCATGGGAGACCATTATCCTGTGTGTTTAGATTCTGACTTAGAGTTTTTGCTTTCTGTGATTGTAGATTCAAAGGGTGCTCTCATGGTCAGATTTTGTGGAGGACAGGGTCCTGATGCAGCCAACATTTATCCCATGCTAGGGAGAGCTGGAGGGCCAGAAGTGACCCACTGTCTCTATCCTGTTTGGTCATAATAAGTTATTAGGGCTACTTTTGATAAGTGACTGGCATTAATTTCAAATAGAATTTTTTTATCTCTGTTCATGAGTGATTTGGGCAGTTTTAATAATTTTACCGTATCTTTTTTCAGTGTTGTTTTCAAGCTATAGTCAGAAAAATGCAAAGGCAGGTGTTGTTAAGTGCTTTCTATGTCCTGGACTATCTTCAAATGACATAGATAAATCTGTTTTCTGTTCAAGAGTACATGACATTCTCTTGACGGTCACTTAATCTTGGCGATCTTTTCCAATAGTTGATCAGATTTTTTAAATATTTTTATGGTAATTAGGCGAGCCAGTTTTCCATTTCTGAGACACATTATTTCAAGATATTATTAATTAATTTTAATTAATTAATTTGTGGGGGGCTGTATGCCATGGCTTGTGTATGAAGGTCAGAGGACAGTTCTGTGTAGTCAATTTTCTCCTTCGACCTTCAAGTGGGCTCTAGGGATCAAACTTGGATGGACAGACTCACATGACAAACACCTTTACCTGCTGAGCCATCTCACTGGCCCCCCGGGACATATTTTGTTAGCTTTTTTACTTCTAAGAAACTATCTGTTTTTCTGAGTTTATAAATACGTTGCTGTAGCGTTAGAGATACAATTTCCATACAATTACCCTAATCTTTTCATGTGATCGTTCTCTGTTCTGACTCTTTGCTCCCCCAGTGTCCCTCTCCACCTCTTCTGTTTCTTTCTTCCCCATCCTGTAATTAAACTCGCAAAGATTTAACTTCAAAGAACTGAATTTGGATTAAGCGGTGCTCTCTGTTTTTTGTTTGTTTGTTTACATTTTATCTTTTGGCTTTCATGTTTAGTAAATGCTCTGTTCTTCTTTTAGTTTATGTTGCTGTTTTTACAACACATTTAGTCCAAAACCCTTCATTTTTGCTTCCTTCTAAAGCAGGGAATGCTGCAAGGCTCCCTGCGCCCAGCTCATTTGGATGTGAAGTGTCCTCCTTCCCAGAGTTCTCCAGCACATTATCATTTCTCTCTATTTTAGCTCTTCGATTCAAGGCATATCTAGGAATGGGTATCTTCCTATTCAAGTATACAATCTATGTGGTCCTTTGTCCTGTATCAGTTCTGATTTTTATTGCTCCGTTATCCGGTCATGTTGGCTAGCATAGTTTCAACTCTGAATTATTAAAATTTATTTTATTTTATGCATATGGGTGTTCTACCTGCATATAATGTCTGTCTATACACCACATGTGTAGTTGACCCCCTCAGAGGCCAGCAAAGGCCATCGGATCTTCTGGAACTGGAGTCAGGGAGAGTTGGGAGCTACCCTGTAGGTTTTGGGAATTGAACCTGAGTCCTCGGGAAGAGCATCCAGTACTCTGGACATCTAAACAACCTCTCCAGCACTCATCTTTGACTTTTAGTTGCTAAAGGTTTTATTCTCAGGTGAATGTCTACTCAGCATCTGCAAGCAGTTTCTGTGGCAGAACCAGCTTCTTTCTGGACACTTCCATGGGTCGAGCTCTTGGCGCCTGTGGGAAGAGTGGCTGTGTGTTGGGTTGACTTAGTCACATTTGATGAGACTCCTTGTGGCCCTGCCCACTGTGCTCTTCATTGCCCAGATCAGCCTTGCAGCGGCACATCTGGGAGTCCCCTTGTTTCTCGCAGCTTTTGCTGTGAGAATCACACATTTGCCACATACAAAGAGCATGATGGAACCATGAGATTCTCACAGGATCTCGGGTGGGAGATCTACCGCTAGAGGGCGATAATGAGATTTTGTTCAGAAAGCCATCTGAACTTGAAAGAGTGAGTGAGAGCCCCTATCCAAAGCTAGGAGAGTGGCCTGGAGCCTATCCTGAGCTACCACTATGCTGGCTCCTTCAGTATATAGCTTACAACACAATTTCTTAGCATCTGCTTCTCTTTATAAATGTCTGTTAGTATTGCAACCATAACTTTCTCTTTACTTTTGCCAATTAACTTTGTGTGTGTGTGTGTGTGTGTGTGTGTACATGTACCACATAAATGCAGGTACATAAAAAGGCCAGAAAAGGGCACCAGATCCCCCAGAGCTAGTGGTTCTGAGCTACCCCACATGGGTCCTGGGAACTGAACTTGGGTCCTTTGCAAGAGCAACCAGTGCTCTTAACCACGGAGCCATTTCTCCAGCCTCGAATTTTTACTGTTACTTGGACAGCATGATGGTAACACCCCTCTCCGTGGCATTCCCTTCTCATTCCAGTGTGTGAGACCCTTGAGAGCTCGCATCCCCCTTCCATGACTTTCCTTCCAGGGAACAACACTTCACTGACATTTCTGCCTTCTTTCTACATCTCCTCCCAACCTCCCAGAATCTGCTGAGATGTTTTAAAACACCCACTCTGACTGACCATTATTAGAATTTCCGCTTGGGCTTTGTGATTGCGTTTGTATTTATTGAGGCTGCAGTTAGACTCACACATAAGACATGCTCCAGGAGTTGCGTTGGTTCGTCTCAGCATAGTTGGTAAACGCTAATTGCCAGAAATGACCCAAATGTCCATCAACCGCAGCTGATTATATAAATTACAGAGCCTTCACGAGACCGAACCCCACAGCTGGCTAGCATTGCTTGAAGCTTTTTATATATGATATAAAAATATCTCAATGCTGAACTTTAAGCAAAAACAGCAAAGCATGGAATATATATGTTGCCATTTACGAAAAGAGAGAGTATAGAATTTGAATTCTGTATATGGTTATGAATTTTCTTTGTGTGGGGGTTGGAGTTGCGAGAAGTGGACTCTGTTGGTGCCTCTGTGGAGCAGGGGTGTCTAGCCTTCCCTGAGATCTCAGGTGGCATATCTTTGGTGTAGGCAGAGTTTTCTGTGTCACAAATAACCACAAAGAGGCTTAATATTAATTACAAATGCTTGGCTGATAGCTTAAGTTTGCTTTTAGCTAGCCCTTATAACTTAAATAAACCCGCTTCTATTAGTCTATGTGTTGCCACGTGGCTCATGACTTGTTACCTCATTTTGTGAATGTCCTGCTCCTCTGTGTCTGACCGGCGACTACTTTGACTCCACCCTCCTTCCCGACATTCTCTCTGGTCGAAAATTCCTGCCTAGCTATCAGCCAATCAGCTTTTTATTAACAATGAGAGCAGTACGTATTTACAGTGAACACTTTGTAGGCTGAGACGAGTGAGTGGAAACTGTGGTGTGTGGGGGGGAGGCGAGTGAGCGGAAACTGTTGGGGGTTGCCAACAAGCACTCAAGGCTCCCTTCCTCAAAGGGAGGAGGGAAGGGAAGGGCTCTAGTAAGAGGAGCTGCACCCTGGAGGCACAGCCTTGGGGACAGCTTAGCTTCTTTCTCACAGGATTCCTGGCGTTTAGGATCTGGATCATACAATATAGAAGCAGCCAGTGTTGACTTCTTAGCCTCATGAATCCACATGATCCTCTCTTCTTTGTAGTCAGTCAGCCTTGAGGGTTGTGTTATAGACAGAGAACATGGACGAAGACACTGTTTATTCTGTCTTGTGTGGACATCTTCTTGGGCTGGGTTTAGGATTCTTGGATGTGGTCCTTCTTACATCATGGGATTTCTCTTCTGGTCCTTGCTAGCTGGCATCTCTGTGAGAAGGGTGCCAGGCCACCCTTCTTTCCTCTCTTATCAGCGTCTAGGCTCTGTGCCCACAAGTGGGCACATCTGAACTCTAGATTTGACCTCACTTAGAAATCCCTCTGGAAGCCTCAGGCTCTTGACCCACCCCTCCTGCCCCTTCCTGCAGAGTCTCCACTCAAAGAAGCATCTTCCATGATCCATTCAGCTAACATCTTCTCTTGGTCTCTCCTTGGGTTTGCTTATTGTGTTGTCCTTTTGAGACATGGTATCACTCTGTAGCTTACACTTCTCTGGAACTCAGTAAGTAGTCCAGGCTGCCCTCAAACTTGCCTCAGCTTCCCACGTGCTGGGGTTACAAATGTGAGACACTGTGCCCGGCTTGTTTTCTTCAGTGATATTTGGTTGAACATGCCAGGTATTCCGATATTCCCTCTATTCTCATCTTCTGTTCACAGAATTACGTATCACTAATCTTTGCCAATATCACCATTAAATACAAATTTCATTCGATTTTGTGTTGGTTTTTGCTTTGAAAGCAGCTTTCTCTGGACCTCACATCCAGCTCTCCCATTGCTCTCCTGGATTTGGAGCACTGTCTGATGTGTTTGAACTGGATTTAGGATACAACCCTTCTCCAGGGAAGGCTCCACCTCCATCCCTGCTCAGGCACAGCCCTCTGGTGCTGTCTACTGCATCTTTGAGGCTTTCATACTCCTTCCTTAGCCTCTAGGCTAGGGTCCCAGGACTGAGTGCTTTCTGGCTTTTGCAAACAGGATAAGCATGTGGACAGGAGGGGACAGACATGCCCACTGAGCCTGGGGCCTAGGATGCAGTACTGGATTCTTCGCTGCATCTTGTCGCTTGTATATCATATCTATAACCATCCTGTAGGAAACACACTGCTGTGACCTCTCTTTAATAGACAAGAATGTGGGGTGTGGGGTATCCCAGATGAATCCTTGGGTCCTGGCAGGAGAGGCTTTCCTGGGAAGGACATGACACCGGTCAATCAGCATCTCTGTCATTTCCCTGAAGAGGGCTCCAAACAGCATCCAGTGGCCCCAGCCTCTCTACATCTGCCAAATTGCGTTTTACTACTGACCCGGAGCACAGCCCCAAGTCCCTGAACAAAAATCTTCAGTCTCGCCAAGTTGATCTTTTATTGTTGCTATTAAACATTTATTAAATACTTTGTGCAGAGCCAAAGCCAGATGAGCTGTGTGGTGGGGAGTGAGGGCCAGGCTGCTGGTGACCATACCATGAGTCCCTTGTGCACAGGCTGAGAGGCCATACATCCAGAGGTGGGGGCGATGCAGCAGAATCCCTGAGGACACTGGAGCTGTGGCAAGCTGTTAGATAGAGCGCAGGTGGCTTCTGGAGGGGCACAAGAGTATCCTGATGGGGAGAACTCAGCATGACTGCTAGTAGGAAATTTTTACAGTGCACATTTTATTTCGGCATCATTCTAGTTTAGTAAATGGCATATAACTTTGTGCTGAGTCTCTGGTACTCCACCCTTAAGGTCCCCATCTTGTCATCTCATTGGAAAGCAACAGACAAACTCAGAAAGAGATGAGGGCTCCTCACTGTCAACAACTCTGGAACTTGGACTTTCCAGCTACTTCTCTGAGGGTGGCATAGGGAGGTTTTAAGAAAGAAAACTGAATAACCCTCTCTCTTGGTGATATAATGCCTGCTTGCTGTGTCAGGAAGCGGGGAGTCTCCTGGAAGAACTATGCCTCACTCGTGGGAGGGAGGAGCTCAGGATGGTTTCCTCTCCCACACTAGACTCCTAAAATGGACCAACCAGCTTACCTTCCAGATCTCATGCCATTTCCCCAATGATCCCAAAATCTGCCACTTCCATCGGGGCCAATTCCCACAGCCTCCTGATTGGTGCCCTCTTCTCCTGAATCTTCCCTGTCTTCCTGATTCTTCTTCCTTCCTACCTTTCCCTTCCCACTTATGCCAGTGACTTCTTCCCAAAATTCATCCCCAGTCCTCACTGGGCTGGTCTGTAGGAGAAGCTGACCATGACCTGTAGACATCCCAGTGTACCTCTTTGCCAGGAATGGCAACTTCAGTGCCAAGGACCATTCTGTTGGGTTTACATGCACCCAGGTTTGTCTTCTAGGACTGGCTGGGGAGACTTATCTTCTAGAGTAGGATTCCATTCCCAGGGTGACGCAAAACCCAAAGTCACCATCCAACTCGACACAGTCACTCGTGGGGCAGTCACTCTCTGAGTTTATATGTCTCCATCTTGCCTGATCCCTTCCTCTTTCTCAGTCCCTGCTGCTCCTTACCTTCTCCACAGTTCTTCCCTGTCTTGAGTTTGGGATCTATCCCATGCATAGAACCCCCTGATTTACTTAACTATATTCTAGTGACTCACACAACCTGGTCTGTGCTCTCACAGTAGATTGTGCCCATCCCAAGTCTCCTCCTCTAGGCTGGGGACTCCCAGTTTGAACTTTGCTGAAAAGGAGAAAGGCGTAGTTGGGTCAGCGGAGAATGGCATCTGCTCACAGCGTGGCTAACAACAGACCCTCTGGGCTTGTGGGCCAAATAATTCCAGCTTGTGGTTGTGCAGGTCTGTGTGGGGTAGAAGTGTTCACAGCCCTACCCAGGGCTGGCAGGTCACAGAGGCAGAGGTGAGAGCGACCACCAGGGGGCACTGTTGGACAGTTCTCGCAGAGCCTGGCAGATTAGGCTACTGCAGCTGAGGGCTAGAATCGAGAGCTGGCAGCTCCTCGATTCTGTCAAATTTCATTTTCTGGAAGCTGTTGGAGGTCCCTGACTAAGGGTCTATTAAGGGGACATGCCAATGACTGTGAGGACCTTCCAGAAGTGTGTCTGGGTTCCTCTGGGCTGCACACTGCCCTCATAGGGGAGCTGGTTAATCAGAAGGACCTTGCCCTGCCTCCTGGAGACAGCGGCTGCCTGTATTGCATCTGCCCCTCTACTTGGAGGAACAAGAAGAATCGAAGAGGAAAGTCAGGTCACATGGTGTGACCGGGCTGAGGACTCTGCTCTCTGAGCAACCACAGGCAGGAAGCGGGATGGGGACTTGTTGGCTGTATTTGCTTCTGCCAGCTCACAGGGGCAAGCCTGTGCATAACAAGTGGGCTTTGCAGTAGAGGGACAGCCTCCCCTGATGCTCAGGAGGAAGCTGGTCCCAGTATCTCCAGGCTGATCTCCTCCTGGGAAATCATGGATCTGTATGCACAGGTGAGGCTGGGTCATGGGGTCCTTAGGTCTTACCTGCGATGCCTCTTGTCTGTCTGGAGAGCCACACTGTCAGTATCCCTGATGCTGCTAAAAATGGGCTTGACATGGTTTCCAGATACAAGGGGGAAGGATCTGGCTCAGAGGTCAGCCATGCATCCCAGGTTCCAGGGACTTTCACACAGGAAAGCATGCAAGCCTCACCATTTAGGAGGTGGACATGGAGGGTGTCCATGTTCCCTTCTTTATGTATATGGTCAAATTTCTATGAAGTGAGCCCACAGAGAAAAATTTCACAAGGATTAAGACAACTCAAGCTCTAGGACCAGTGGGGATCCTGAAGGCCCCAAGGATTCATGTTCCAGCAGGCAGGGAGTACTCGAATGAGACCTTATCCACTCTGGCCTCCAGTTTCCCTAAAACCACCTGCTTGAGCTTCTGCCAACTCTTCTGCTAAAGCCACATCCTCGGGCCCATCCTGGTATGTGTCACCATCTTCCTCACGCTGGTCTCTTGTCCCTCTCTCATCCCTGGGGTGGGGTTAAGTAGAAGGAGTCTGCCTATCCCAGGGCACACCTGCAACCCCGTGAAGCCTCTCTTAGCTGCTGATGGGGGCGGAGCTGCTTGACGCCCTCTATGGGCCCTTCCCTCTGTCTCGCTCTCCTCAGCTCTAGCTGCTGAGACCTTTACCAGGTCCAGTCACTGCCCTGTCCACCTGGCAAGAGGGATCTGGCCTCTACTCCAGTCGCTTGCTGTCTCCCAGCTTGCTCACATCGCTCCTTTAAGTTTGGTTTACATTTCTAAAGTCTCCTCCCTTGGCACAGGTCCAATCCCCATGGCATCCTGTTCCTTCTTTGGGATGTTCATGATTCTAAGGGTTCCACCCAACTTCCTTCATCCTACCCCTCTCTGTCAGGCTGACTTGGGAGTTTAGACAGGAGTATGGGTGTGCCTAAATGGACAGACTAATGTATAGGTATATATGTGTAAATACAGAGGCCTGTTTGTATATGCGTGTGGGCACATATGGATACATGCTTGTGTGTGTGTATACACATGGGTGCATACTTGTGAGAGGTGCCCATTAATGTATGTTTGCTTGTATATATACACGTAGGTACATGCATGCATACACATATGGGTGCATGCTTCTGATGCTCCCATATGTGGGTATGTATTTACACATATGAACACGTGTGGATGTATGCACACTTACAGATGCATGCTTATGCATGCTCCCACATGGGGTGCATTTTTGTGTATGTGCACACATTTGAGAACATGCTAGTGTGTACTCCTAGGTGCTCTCTCTTTTCCAGTAAAAAATCCCACTAGAATTCCACGGCAACCTCTTCTTGCCAACCCCATGTCTCTTATTCCTTTTCTCTCTCTGCCTTGGTTCCTAGGCGTGAGCTCACCTCACAGAGGCCTATCCATGGAAGGCTGAACCGCTGGCTCCCTGGAGTGATGCCCCCTTCCTTCTGTTCCCTCTTGCCTCTATTTCCTTGATGGTGGGCCCACTGCTCCTGACTTGTAATTCATGTCCATGGCCTCTCTTTCCCCTGCCCCTGCCCCTGTCCACTCCATTCACTGCTCATTGCTTTGTGCCTCCCAATAAGATTGTGACATCTTGCTTGCTTGCTCTGAGACTTTCTTCTCCCAGCCTAGTGGTAATTAATTGCTTGTTTTGCCTGGCCTGACTCCTTCCTAATTGTCTGTAAGAGTGATGTCCGCTGGGGACCCCTGTGCCTCCAGAGGCCCCTTCACTGTGGGTCAGGACTCACCTTTGTGTTCCTTCCACGTCCAGACACCTACCACCGGTGTCTGTTCCTTCTCTCCTGGTGAGCTGCCACCTGCAGCCCCTGCTGGACACAGCCCCTCCCACCCATCTGGGTTCTGAGAAAAGAGCAGTATTCAATCTGCACAGAGTCACTCTTAATCTCCTGTGTTTCCTTCCAGAAATAGAGCTCTCGGGTGTGATGGGATCACTAATTCCAACCCAGGCTAGTTCCAAGCCGGGCTCCATCTGTGGGGTATTAGAATCACATGAGCAAGCCCATGGCAGTGTTGGCCGCTGCCTGTTGGGGTAAAGTGCTCTGCTCTGATTCTTAAAATAAACATGTGTGGGCCTTCTCTGTGCTAGTGGGCTCTCCTCTCTTCCCTGGTTGATTCTCAAAACAACTGTGGGAGATGCTGTCCTCACTTTACAATGACAGAATAGGAGCCCAGAGAGCAAAGATTTTTTTTTTCATGGAAGTCGATGGGCCGAGGCCCTTTGAATATCCTCTGTACTGGGGGCAGTGGCTCTGCCCTCTGAGGAGCTGACTTGTTAGAGATAATGGCCACAGATGGGGTTCTGTACCCTTTGCCTGTTCACCTAGATGCCAGACCAGGATGGTTTCTGGGATGCTGGGGCCTCTCTGCACCAGCTCTCCTTGTACAGGGTCCCTCCTTGGGCCTCATCAGTACCCAGAGACCGAGGGTGTTATCTTTAAGTCTACCTTGCCCCTGTAGTTTTGTAGAGCCTGAAGCTCAGGGAAAGGGGTGGAGAAGAATGTCCAGTGTGATCTGGTAAGCAAGGCTCACCTCCAGCTGGGAGGTGGTTGGAGGCCATGGAAACTATGAGAAGGGCCAGGGTGTGGACTCTCCCTAGGGCTGGCCATGCTTCATGCTGATTCTTCAGACTTCATTGGGATACATGGGTGCTGTCAGCAGTGTCTGTTTGTCTGGGTGCTGTCATCAGTCTGTGTGCCCAGGTGTTGCCAACAGGGTCTATGTGTCTGGGTGCTGCCGTCAGTATCTGGTTGCTACTGTCTGTGTCTATGTGACCGAGTTCGGTCATTAGTGTCAGGCTGCTGCTCCCAGTGTCCCTGTGTCTGGGTGCTGTTGTTAGTGTGTCTGGATACATTGTCAGGGTCGGTATGTTTGGGTTCTGCCATCAATGTGTGCAAGCTCATATGTCTGAATGGTGCTGTTAGTGTCCATGTGACCATTTAGATTACAGGAGCTCAGTGAGACATGTTTAGCACGCCACAGGCAAGGGGACAAACTGACAGCAGAATCTGGAACCATAGCCCTATGATGGCTCTGCTGTCAAGATTGAAATTGTTCTCCTGTATGCTAGTCCCTGCTCTCATCTTTGGCCAGGTAGGTAGACATCTGTGACGGGAACACCTCGTCCCATTCTGGCCGTCTCTCACACCTACTGTGCTGTTAACACTACTTATTGCTAGGGCAAGGTAGCTGAGGAAAGCAACTTAAGGGAGGTGGCTCAAAGCTTAAGGTTGCAGTCTGTAGTGGTGGGGGAAGGCAGGTAGCAGGAGTCTTCAGCAGCTGGTCACACTCAGTATGAGGCCAGGAGCTAAGGGAAGAAAATCTGTGCTCAGTTCAATTTTTCCTCTTTGTGAGATCCTTGAACACAGACCACTGGATGATGCTGACCATATTTAGAGTGCTTTCCTACCTCCACTTAATCTAGAAATGTCCTCACAGTCATGCCCAAACATTTGTTTCCATGGTGATTCTAAATCTCATCAAGTTGATCATCAAGATTAGCCATCACAACCCTCCTTCTCTGCCTTGCCTCCTGCCCCAGAAAACACAGGCAGTGTCTCTCTTTGAATTATTAGGTTGCTAGATTTGCCTGGCTAAGGTCTACTAGCCCTCCCAGGAATCCTAGACACAGACGAGAAGATGCCATCTTCTCAGAGCTTTCCTGCATTGGCTTGGGTGCCAGCTGGGTTGCACCATGGATCAGTGTTCTCTTGTTGGCCAGATCACCTTCCTGATGAGTTTCTTGGGGACTTCCTGGTCAGTCATCAGCACACAGCTCATGCCAGAGTAACTGAGCCCAGGTAGTCCCCAGAGCAAAACCACCCAAACCATAAGGCAGTGTCCCAAAGGTCATCTCATAATGGTGTGTTGCTGCATGAGATTTTGTGGCTCGATGCTGGTCACTGAATGAAATACAGACCATGAGCTCAGATGGCCAAAAACCCAAACTTTGTAAGGGATGCTAACTTGGTGTGAAATGGACTCATGTATCTGGATAGGCTGGCATCTGGAAGAGTTGAGAGAAAGCAGTCTGTTAGCTGGTGAGAGTAATTCAAGGAAAGTGTATGATTAGTCTCCTTATACCTCCCTTAGCTCTTTTCACTCATCCCTCCCTCTTCCTCCTCTTCCTCCTCTTTTCTTTTCCCTTTTCCATTTCTATATTCCTCTTCCTTTTGTTTCCCTCCCTCCTCCTGATCTCCCTCCTCCCTCTGCCCCTTCTTCTCCATCCATTCAACTGTACATTTCTCTGGTGGCAACCCCAAGAGGCCCTTGCACTTAGAGCTGATCATGTCCCAGAAACAGTGACTGAGGATCCACTACTGGAATCTGTCCCACTCTCTCCTCACCTGCTCTGTTGGAGCCTGCTCTTCCATGGAGGCTGAGTCTAGGACCATCTGGGGCAGCTGCCCTTGTAGTGTCCTTGGTCCTGGTAGAGGTGGTCCTGTTCTGGACTTGTACACTGCCTCCATACATCTCTGAGTTAGGTGGGATAGAACTCCTTCTCTGAACCATTAAGTTTCAGCCAAGGGAGATACTCTTCTACCCTTGCCTGGAGCTTCAGAACAGTATTGGATGAGAAGGCCTATAGAGGTCTGTGTGTTGAACTCTTGACCACAGTAGGGAGTTGTGGAGTAGTGTCTCCATCAACTGGATTAAGGTATGTGCCTCTCCCGTGTCAAGGGTGCTATCCAGTGTGCACAGAATCTGAGTAGATCTCTGTCTTAGTCACGGAGCTAGGTTGTCCTTCCCCTGCCCTTGGAACACCTAGTACTTTGTACTTCAAGCTCCAAGGGAAAAAAACACCGTTATCCTGACTCTCAGACCCTCAGCTGCACCGTATGCTCTCCTGGTTTTCCAGCTGAGACAGTGGACTAGGGATTTCTCAGCTCCTGTAAGTCTGAGAGTCCACCTGAAAGTAGTGGGTCACGGGTGTGATTGTCATATACACAAAACCTCTTTCTTTTCTGCTCTACATATTGTATTATGGCATGGGATTCTCTTCCAATCTTTTCTCACAGTTCATTTCAGCTAACTTACAGCCACCATGCTCCCTTTCTTTGCATACTCTGTGCCTGCTGCCTAGCAGTGTGTGCTTTCCCTAGAATCTCAGTGTCTTGATGCCATCTCTGCTTCCTAGGATACTGAATATATAGACTTCTAAAAAAGCCATGAACTACCACAAAGATCTGTCCCACATATGCAGGCATCCATTCTTGTGGGCCCTGACTGCTGATTCAGTTTGAGCCACGATCTTTAGGTATGGCACATGTACTTTACAGGGACAATGTGAACACAGCGATCCCAGGAGAGTGTATGATTCAGTTATTTCCTAACTTGGGGCAACCAACAGGGACCTGGGCCTCAGTCATCAGAGGTTAGTCCCGGGAGGATTTGGACTTGAGATCCAGAGACTCTGTGTGTTGTGTGAACAATCCATGTCACAAAGATACATGCCACCCATTAGAAGCAGACCCTAGAGATCTAGGTATTTCATGTCTTATGGTCAGACTGGGTACTCTCTGCTTCCATAGCTTCCTTGACTGCTTTTTGCCTTGGACAGGCAACGTGAAAGGTTCTGGATACTCTTTCCTTATTTGACTCCTCACCATGTCTGGTGAATCCAGGGCCAAGAGGGACTCAGCTGGTACTGAGTTACAGAGGCTTAAGGTCACTGGCTCACACCAAGTGCTCTTAGGAAGCCTTCTGAATGGCCTTCGGGGAAAAAGCATCTCTATTAGGAGGTCATACTGCTCCAGAGAGGCCTGGCTAGCTGGTCTTCCTACCTGCATGCTTGAACATTACTCTAATTAATTCCTTGCCTGCCTGAGCCAACTCCAGGGAGAGATCTGCACAGAGGAAGCACCCCAGTCCTCTTGGAGCTGGATTAAAGTACTCTTTGTCCAGGGATCTTCTCAGTCTTTAATGCCTCACAGGAAATATGTCAGGAAAACTCTCCCAGTACTGCCTGTCCCTTCCCTGAGCCCAGCTCCATTCCTGACTACAGAGCCAGGTAATTTGAAGTTCATTTATTTTCACTGACTCCTGCCCACTCTCCATCCATTGCTGTGAAATTAACAGGAAAAAAATTACAAATTGCTAGAAGACAGAGACCTTTAACAGTGAGCACATTGCCTTATGTGGGTTTGATAAGCTGAAGACATTAAAAATAGAAGCAACACAGCCCTAGGTAGACCAGTTGTCATGAAATTTTAATAAGCTCCGGCTATAGGCAAAGTTTAATAGCTGGCCAGCCTGAGGGAGGAAGGTCACACCCAGGCTTGTACTGAGCCACTTTGGGCTTGGTGGCTGTCCTGCTATCCATGGCCCCATCCATACACAGCCCATGGCTCCATCTGAGGCCTTTGTCATCATGAGCCCCTCTGTTCCTCCTTCAGGTGCTCCCAGAGGTATCAGACATTTGCCTGTGTTTATCTTAGTACCTTCTGGACATCTTGGGGTGTGGTTAGGGGAAGTTGAATTTTATTTTATAATTAATCAATTATTTATATGTCTGCAGAATTCAGAGCAATAAGAGTCAATGGAGTCATTAGTAAGGCACCAGAAATTTCCTGTACACCCTGGAGGGTGTCAGTCTGAGACTTGTGTCCACCACACTGCCCATCTGTGAGTCTGCTTCTGCAGCTCTATCCTCCCAAGGCAAGTATGTGGGGTCACTTCCATGCTTGTGTGGTTTCTTCATTGGCTCATAGATCCCGAGCCCTGCTGTGACTTTTCAGAGGAGATGTTGACAAGAGAGATGGTGACTCTACGCACCGTGGCAACCCTCTTTTCTAAAGGTGGTGTCTGGAGATAGTCTATACAGGTGCTATGAACAGCTTCCTATACTCCAGAGCCAGCTCCTGGAAGGAGGGTCTGCCTGTGTGCTCATGAATTTTCTGTTTAGATAGAGACACTGTTTGCTGTGGTTAATTTAGGGTTCACACAAAGGTGTGCAGGGCTTCTAGCTGACCTTGGGTCTTAACACCCTACTGTGTTGATTTTGAAAGCTTCAAATGGTCCTGCCCTCCTCTGGAATTATGCAATTCTTCTAACAAGGTGGCTGCATTCCTAGAAACCTACTACCTTTTTCTTTGGTTACTTCTTCTAGAAGACTGAGCAAGAGAGCAGAGGAAAGCTCCCTGTAGGTTGTCCCTGATACCTGGTCATCTCACTTCTCTTGTAGCTGTTTTTTCAGCATGGAAAGTTCTCAGGACTCTGCCCTTAGGAGCCCAGAGAATGATGTCATATACTGATATAGGCAAATGGGGTGGAGGCAGAATTTGGGCCTGGGTAGAAGAATTTTAAGTTATCTTGGTGTGGCGTAATTGTGGATCTCATATGTCAGTCTGAGCAGGCCAAGTGTTTGACCAAACATCATCCTGGTGTCTTCATGGCTATTTCTGAATGACAGATACATCTGGGCCAATGAGCTAAAGAATGTAAACCAGTGTGATGACTCTTATCCAGTTTTCCAGAACCCTGGGCAGAACTGAAGGGCAAAGGGAGCATGTGCACTGTGTTGAGCTGGTCATGACATCTGCCTTCTTCGGGTCTTTGGTTCAGATTTGATCCACTCTACATGACCACCTTGGCCTCTAGCTTGGCACCTGCAGATCAGGGAAATTGATCTCTAAGGTGGCATAAACCAGCCCTTTGTAAATCTCTTTATGTATTTATACTTTCTATAGGTTTAATTTCCTTGAAGAGCAGAGTCTAACATTGGTTATGTGAGCCTTGGCTTGGATGCCTGGAAAGAGCGTTAAAGAACTATTAAAACTCTGAGGACTCTATGAGATGAACTAAATGCATAATGGAGGCCACCACCTTTGGGAAAGTAGGGTCAGAGTGCTGTGGTTTGGATGAAGCGTCTTTCAACAAAGATTCATTGAAGATTTAGTCCCCAGATTGTGGTGGAGCTATTGGAGGTGATTGGATCATGATGACACTAATCCCACCAATGAGTCAATTCAATGATGAACTCATATAATTCATAGGTGAGTTCTAGATGGAGGAAGTAGGCTGCAGGTGCTGGGTGCTTAAGGGGCATTTATGCTGGCTAGTTTTGCATCAGTTTGACATAAGGCAGAACCATATGAGAGGAGGGAACCTCAATTTAAAAATAAATGTCTATTTAAGATCAGATTGTAGGCAAATCTGTAGAGCGTTTTCTTAATAGTGATTGATGAGGGAGGTCCCAGTCTATTGTGCACAGTACTACCCCTGGGCTGGTAGTCCTGAGTCTTATAAGAAAGCAAGATGATAAAGCCATGAGGAGCAAGCAAATAAGCAACATTCTTCCATGCTTCTGCGTCAACCCCTGGTGCCAGGTTCCTGCTCCACTTGAATTGCTGCTTTGACTTCCTTCAGGGCTGGACAGGTATGTGGAAGTACAAGCAAAACAAACTATTTCTCAACTTGCTTTTGGTTATAGTGTTTCATTGAAGCAACAGGAACCCCTAAGACAGGCTTCATGCTCTTCTGCCATGAGTTTTTGCCTTTCTGGGAGACTAAAAGCAATGGGGTACCTCTCTTATATTGTTTACCTTGGACATTTCGTTGTGGCACTTAATTGCTGCCTGACAAACTGTGGGTTGACCAAAATATCTTGACTAGTTCAATCATTTGCTTTAGGAGAAACAAAACAAAACATGTAACAGTTTTATACTAATATGGTTCTAAATATCCAGACCTCCTTGGATGAGATTGTGCCCTAAAAGGACCTTGCATGCACATGAGCAGGCATCTCCATATCTTTAAGTTGATCTGAGAACTTTCTGGTTTTAAAAAATGCTGAGTAATCAGTGTAAGATGCTCACGTGCTCCCTGGGTCCCCCAAAAGGACAACCAGGATGGAGCCTGCCATTGTGGGTGCCCTTGTTCAGGCACCTTGATGACTCTCACTCCTCACTTGACATTGGGATGATCAAAGGCAAGACAAAAGAAAATGTTTTACAATCACACAAGGTCAGAAATTCCATGGCAGAGACCTGCTGAGGAGAACGTGTTTTGATCAATGATTCATGAGTCTGTAGAATAAAGAAAGGAATAGCAAGTTTTTCCCCCAGTAGAGACTGCATAATGCAGCAGAGCCCTGGAGGGATGCTCTCTCTCAGCATAGGATAGCTCAGCTGAGTCTTTACCCCTATGCCTGCCACATTCTTGTCTGTGTGCTGGTAACCCAGATGAAACTGGCTTTCCATAGGTTGGGAATCTTGTCCCTGTTCTAGTAAATGCATTACTTAGCTCCACAAAAATTGGAGTCTGTGTACTGGAAGGTGACCTCCCCCAACCCCAGGGATCATGGAATCACCAAGGAAAAGAAAGTGAAGGTTTTCAAGATAAGTTGATTTCACCCCTGTGTCCAGGCAGAAAGGCCAGAATGGGAAAGGCCAGTGCAACGATTAATTTTGATTAACTAGATTGGATTTGGAATTATCAAAGAGACACACCTGTGGGTGCTGCCAGGGGGGTTAGCTGAAGAAAGGAAGATCCACCCTGTGAGTGAGAAGCACTATCCTACAGTGTCTACTGGGGACCCAGACTGAACAAACCAAAAAGAAAGCAGAAGCCAACTGGGTACCAACAATCTCCTTTCTCTGCTTCTTGACCGGGCATGCAGTGCAACCCCCTCCACCACACTGTCCCCACCATGATGGACTATATCTCCCCAAACTATGGGTAAAACCAGACATTCCTTATATTGCTTTTCTCTGGAGTTTTGTCGCAGCATGAGAAAAGTGACTAATACAATCAACAAATACAATAATACAATAATAAATCGGAGGGCCTGCAGGGAGAGACTCCTGAGGGCTGAGGAATCAGCCTGATAGATAAATGGGCAAACGGGCAGCTGAGATGAAGAAGCAAAAGTCCTCAGGCTAGACTTCCGCAGTAGTCCTGACTTTCATGGTGGGTGCCTGCTTTTGAGACCAGCCTTGGTAGCTGCTATCTTGTATGTGCTGATCCTACTTCTCTGAAGGGTCTAGGCTAGTGGTTCTCAACCTTCCTAATGCTGCAACCATTTAATATAGTTCCTCGTGCTATGGTGACCCCCAACCATATTTTTGTTGTTATTTTATAACTGCAATTTTGCTACTGTTATTAATCATAATGTAAATATCTGGAATGCAGGATATCTGATATGAGACCCCTGTGAAAAGGTCGTTCCACCTCTAAAGGAGTTTCAACCCACAGATTGAGAACCATGGATCTAGGGTAATTTTAAATAACTCCAAGATTTGCAGATTGATAGACCTCAGCCTCCTGAATCCTCTGAAGGGAGATTTAGAGATTCCAAGGTCTGAGCCCACTTCAGCCTCTAAAAATCTAGAATGAGGGGACTTTGTAGGAAAAAATGTTCAGATGGAAGATTTAAAATAATGTAAAAGATATGGCTGAGCAGTTATATTTTTTATTTTTGCAGGGGTCCTGGGTTCAGCTCCCAGCAGTCACATGATGACCCAAAACCATCTGTAACTCCCAAATCTAAGGGATCCAATTTACAGTACCAGACATATACATGGTGTGTGGGCCATGCATACACACAAAACACCCATGCACATAAAAGAAAATAAATCTAGAAACAGAAGAATGTAAGTAGATACTAGCCCTTTGACGGGGAAGAGCTTGGTTTTTACTGCAGGTGTGGACCAGACTCGGGGGCTCTTTTGCAAGAATTCATCAGTTATGTGTGATGTCAGATGCTGCAGACAAAACGGGAGGGCACTTTACCAACCCAAGGCCATGCCCCCTGATCATGAGGAAACCCTAGGAACATTCTACAGGAAAACTAACAGCATCTACAAAGAAGAGCTTGATGTCTACCCAGCTTGGGGGAAATGAGAGAAAGGACCACTGAAGGCAACATAGAGTCCGGACTGGGAGCCTTGATAGGAAGAGAGAGAGGCATTAGTGGTGAAACTGTGGAGAGCCATCTAAGTGCTGGCATTTTTATTGGATTGAGAAGTGCCTTGCAAGTTAGTGTCTTAGTTAGGTTTTTATCGCTTGAAGAGACACCATGACCACGGCAACTCTTATAAAGAAAGCATTTAATTGGGGTGGCTCACTTACAGTTTCCAAGGTTCTGTCCATTATCATCATGACAAGAAGCCTAGCAGTGTGCAGGCAGATGTGGTGCTGGAGCTGAGTCCCACATCTTGACTCACAGGCAGGAAGTAGACTAACTGTCACCCTGAGTGAGGCTTGAGAAAAGAGACCTCAAAGCCCACCTTCACAGTGACACACTTCCCCCAACAAGGCCACACCTTCAAAGAGTGTCACTCCCTTTGGGGGTTATTTTCTTTCAAACCATCACAGTTAGTAAAGTGAACCGCTGGATATGGCTTTGAAATCATCTACAGTTACCTAAGATGAAGATGAAGATTTGTCCCGAATGTGAGTGGCAGCATCTTGTGGGCTGGGGACACGGATGTAATTAAAAGCAAAAAAGGCGAAAGTGAGCCAAGTATGACCATTCTTCTGTTCCTGGTCTGCCCAGATGATAGAATTCTACTCCAGCTGCCACAGATCTATCTGACACCATGCCTTCCCCATTATGACTTCAAACCAAGAGCCAAAATATTTCTCCCTTAAGCTGGTTCACATATGGTATCTAGTAGAAGCTCTAAGGAGAGTGACTAATACAGACTCCTTGACACTGAAGGCTTAAGACCTTTGATACTATGAGACAAAATGAATCCCTCCCTAGAAAAGATGCTCTCTTAGGGAGTTTGGTCATGGTGGGAGAGTCCAACACTGCCCTATGGTTAGGACTTCAGTAGTTTGTTGAAGTGGTAAGGGTGAGCATGTTTACCATGTCATAGAGAGAAATTTTCAACTTTCCCAAGCTTCTGATTTGACTGTGGGCATTTCAGGCACAGCCTTCATGGTGTTTGTGATTGAGAATTAAAATTATAAGTGAATGTTAAACTTATCAAATATAGTTTTGTGGCTATTGAGATAATCATATATTTTTTCTATTTTTTAATGTGCATAACACAGATTTGCATTGTGTTTAACCATCCTTGCCTTCTAGGGATAGTCACCCTGGTCATGGCACATGATCCTCTCAATGTGCTGCTGAACACAGTTTTCTGACGCCTTCCTGAGGATTTTGGATGTATGTTCCTCAGATGTTTGGTGCTGTAGCTTTCTTTCCTGAGGAGTCTTTGGTTCGGGTACCAAATGTTGTTGACCTCGTTAGGTAACTTTGAGAGTGCTGCCTTCTCCTCTACTTTTAGAAACATTTAAGGAGGATTGATATTGATTCTTTGAAGTTTGTAGAATGCACTCATGAAGGCATCTGGCCAGAGGCTTGTCTTTGGTGGCAGTTATATTTTATTGGTTCAATCTCATTTGTTACCAGTCTATTCTGCCTTTCTGTTTCTTCTTGATTAAGGTTTGGTCAGTTGTTCATTTCTAGGAAGTTATTCATTTCTTTTGGGTTATCCCATTTATTTGATGTCTAGCTGTTCACAACAGTCCCTTGTGATTTAAACAATACTGTGAGTTATCTTCTGTTATCTTTCCACTTTCCTGGTGGATTTTTGCCTTCAAGACTTTTCTTTCTTGATCTAGTTTTAGGATTCATCATTTTAACATTGCATACCGACATTTTTGTCTCTTGAGGCAATGTTTGCCTAGAAATTTCTCATTTTCTGTCTGTATGGCTGTGCCTGCCTTCCTTGTAGATATTAATCCCACAAATAGATTTTCTACCTATTTGTTTCCTGCAGAGCTGTGTTTTAAAATGTATCATGGGTTTCTTATAGTGTATTTCTGGATATTTGGTGCGGGAGAATTATCTGTATTCTGTCAATCATGTATTTTAATAAAAC
>LOJH01006709.1:0-32063 GCA_001685095.1 Ellobius talpinus | reverse complement strand
TATCTATCTATCTATCTATCTATCTATCTATCTATCTATCTATGAATCTATCTACCTATCATCCATATATCTGAAATTATAATGTTATATGAATGGCTATTGTTGCCTTAATAGAATATCCCACTTATTCTTCACTTTAATACTGAAGCTGTCACAGTGAATTCTTAAAGTGTGGTAAAAGCATCTATCTGGAAGAGGAAGAGGTAGTTTTTCCAGGAAAAAGTACACCAGTAGCTTATCCAAACCTAATGGTCAGTCCTAAAATCATGCATAAAATAACATTATATGGGCAAAATTGATTGTATTTCAGTAGAAATACCACTTATAAGATAGTGATTTGTTGATTTATGTGGTGATTTCCTTAGAGCACCACTTGCACTACCTGTTTGTTAAGCATGGCTTTACTTGCTATCTGAAACAGAATGACCTGAAAGAATAACAGAAACAATGGGTTATCATGCTTAACAACCTGCTGAAGATATGTATGCTTCTGTAAAAATCTCAATTTTTATTCTACTCACCTTGAATTTTAGTGTATAAAATAAGTCTATGAATTGGATTCAGGATCAAAATCTTTCAGGAACTACCTGATTTTGGTGCACTGGTGACATTTTTCTCTCTTTTGCAGAGTGCATATTCCAGGAAGATTCCCACAACTATATTTTATATATGTATATTATATCAACAAAGAAAAAGTTTCCTTGAATTTGAAAGTAAATGGAGGGGGAGGTTAGTTAGTATTGTTTGGAAAAAGGAAAGTGAAGGATAAATGATATACTATCTCCACAATTAAGACATTTTAGTTTCTTAGTCTGGGGAGAGTGGACACAACCAACTATGAACCGTTCAGCACTTTCCTGGTGTGAGTAGGTAGAGAATAGAGATAGCTCACTCCTCCCTGCCCCAGATTTCTTGGTCTGGGGAAGCACAATCCCATCAGCCTCTCTCTCTCCACTATCTGTCATAATCATACCAAGTGCCATGCCTAATGGTTTCTAGGCCTAGGAATTCAAGAGAAGACAAAGAACAGCTCCATTCCATGTCTTGTGTCTGGGACATGCTGGACTCAACCAAGTACCACCTATGAGTCTCGCACATTTCTGCAGGGCACCATGATGGTAAACAATAACGGGGTTGGGGAAATGGAAGAAAGAGAGAGAAAAACATGGCTCATGGGCTTCAAAGAGAGCTGATCTAAAGAGGTGAGCATGGTCAGGAACAGGCTGACATGAATGTGTTGCTAGCTTCAGAGTCCAAAATAATGTCCCAGTCTCAGCTATTGCCAAGGCCTAGATCCTTGTCCAAAGCTCTGAAGAGGGTTGGGGGGCTGTGTTAATGTCTGTGACTCCGCTAGCCACGGAGAGCTGAGCAGACTCCTGTATTGGGTGCTTCCACTGAGGCCCTGTTGGTTATCCAGGGCCATGCTGCTTCAGGGGCCAGGATGATCCGAGTGACCTGCGTGGCCACCTGGAGCCATGGTGACATCTGGATCCAAGATGCTTCCTAGGACCATGAGTGGTTCAGTGGTCCTATCACAGCTGGGGTCTGTGTTGATGTACTTAGCCCATGTTTCTAATAAGGACCAGACAGATGCCTGGGGTATGAGCCACAACCTATAACCATGAGGGTGTCTGAGAGCCATACCACTGCTGGGGCCATGCTGCTCTGGGTAGCCTGTAGTGTCACTTGGGGTCATGGTAACATCCAGGTTCAGGCTGCTTTGGAGGGCCATGTCTGGGTCCGTGACCCTACTGCAGCCAGGGTCTGAGTTGTTATCCGTGGCTCCTTTATCACTGAGCACAGCACAGATACTTTGGATCAGGTCAGGCACCTGAGACCAAGTCGGTGTCTTAGGACAATGCTGCAGCTGGGGCCATACTTATTCAGGTGGCCTGTGTTGCCACCTGGAATCCACGGAGATATCCAGAGTCCTGATGCTGCTAAGGCTCTGTCTGGGTGTGTGGCCCTGTAGCAGCTGGAGTCTCAGGTGATGTCCATGTTTCCTCTTACCCCTAAGGGCACTGCAGATGCCTAGGTTTGGCTCAGTCACCAGAGAACACGTTGGTGTCTGAGGGCCACACTGCCTCCAGGGGCTTAATGATCTTGTTGGTCTGTGTTGTCACTGGGGCCATGGTGATGACCAAGCTCAGGCTGCTGCCTAGGGCTATGTCTGGGTCCTTGGTCCTGTTGCAGATAGGGTCTATGATGATGCCCACAGCCTATGTTAGCACAGGGGTGTCACTGAAACCCTTTGCTTTGTCTTGGCAATGTTCCACAATCGCTTTTCCTTGTATCGTGCTTGTTCAGTTTGGACAGCATGCTTACTGTCAGAAGTCAAGGCAAGGACAATCCTTTCCTTGATAGGTCAGTTTCTCAAGAAGAAAACCAACTCCATATGGAGTGTCTTTGATGCCCATCATTTTTCTCAGGAGAAGATTGGTACTGCCAGGAGAAGTTGTATCTCCTGTCCATAGAATTCTAAATTACTGAAACAGTTAAATGTCATATTCTGAAGATCTTTGAAGTGTTTAAAGATTAACTATCTACATGGAGTAAATATTTGTGCATCTAGAGAATCTAACTAACATAAGTATGACAAACATGTGTGACTATTAGACTGTAATTCTTAATAAACTATGTAGCCTAAAGACTAAAGCTTCACCTTATAAAAATAAACAATTTTTAAACATGCTGCATGAAGACAATGACCTCAATATTGTAACAATATGTAAAATATCTTAATCAGAGGTAGAAATGTATAGTGCAATAAAAAATCCTTAATTTGTATCAATATACAAAATATCTTCAGCAGAAGTAGAAACATACAGTATGGCAAAAATAATTTTATGTTTGTGTACAAAAATTTTGTAAACAGAAATAGGAACATACACAATATAACAAATAAATTTTGAATTTATAACAATATACAAATGATCTTAGACAGGAAAACAAAAATAATTTTATATATGTATAATATACAAGAATCTATACCAATGTAAATTATCTATAACTAATAGTTGCTAAAATAGTTTACAAGTAGATACACTAATCAATCTCACTAGCCTATTCTATCTCTTTCCCATTTTTTCTATACCAAACAAGATTCCTGAGTGTAATTATTAGTATTCTGCTCCCAACCCCATAATAACTTATACCCAACTCTAAGGAAAACCAAAAACTCTACATTCCATCTGTTGGAAGAGAGGGCATCATTTTCTTAAAATTACTTCCAGTAGTCTTGGGGCTGAGAATATCTCTATGGGATCCTGTAAAAAAATAAGAGAGTGGTTAAATCTCAAGAGTACTAGCTGTAACATTTGTAGTCAGTCTCTGAGTAGGGGTTAAGGCTTTTCTGAAGTTCTGAAGTTCTGGCTAGACTGAATATGTATTCCTCCAATTGGTTAATAAGAACCTGCTTTGACCTATGGCAGTATAGAATAGTGTTAGGCAGGAAATCCATGCATAGTTAGAGAGAGAAAGAAGGCAGAGTACAGAGAGATGCCAGTCAGTGCACTGCTTATAGAACAGGATCCCGAAACACCTAAGGTAATGCCATAGCCATGTAGCAATATACAGCCTATTAAAAAAGGTTAATTTACTAGTGAGAGATAGCCAGTATGAGCCTAAACCATCATCCAAGCAATTATATTAATTTTGGTTTTGATAGATTGAGAGACTGATTTTTCCATAAGCTGTTGCGGGACCTGTGGGCCAGAGACAAACCAGTCCATTGGGCCTGAACAAGACAGAGAAAAGCTTCCAGCTGCATCACCATTTTCCATCTTTCCAGCAATGCATTTACCTTTCCCCATATCCTCACCAGAATATGCTGTCATTTGTTTCATTCATATTTATTTGAATTACCCTGATGACAAAAATGTTATATGTTATTAACTGTTCTTCAGCCATATATATCTCATATTTTGGGATAATTCAGGGCCCTATTTCCTTAGACTAGCATGTAATATTGAAAAAGCAGTTTCTGTTTTCAAAGTTTATTTGTATACAGTTAAAAATGTATGGTGTTTAATAATATTTAAGAATGCTTTTCATATTTAAATGTAATAATATGTGAACATCTATTATTGATAATCATAATGCAATCATTATACTTTGTACCCATTCATTTTATATTATTAAATTCCAGAATGCAAATTATTTTAAAATTATCTTATCTGCTTTTATTACAGTGGAAGTGTCACTTGTCCTTAAATGGAAAAATCCTCTGATTGAAATCTTTTCTAGATAAATATGTTTCAATTGATTGTTATGTTAGTTCTTGACCAATGTGAACAGTTGTGTTTCGTATTTCTTTCTGATTTTTTGGTAACATGGGAAACAGATCTATTTAACTGGAATGACAACAATTTGGCTGTGTTTCAAAAACTAGGCAGAAGATCATGCGTATTTAAGATAGAACTCATCTCTAAAGCCTTACTGAGCTAAGTGGGAGTTTTGTACTTTACCATGTGATGAATTAGGTCTCTAGGGATGTGAAAAGAAGAGGGCAGACAGTTCCAGATGGCTAGTGCCACAGAAGCTATGGGTCAGTGTTTCCAGGGAAAGGGAGTGGCTGCAAAACACAACTTCAGTGATTAAAAATCAGTAGACAGGAAAACAACCAAAACTGTAACAGATGAATGGAAATTCAGGTGGCATGAACAAATACTATTACGTTTTGCGAAGCCACCAAGGTCAGTGGCATTATTAGAAGATTTGTATCTATTAGGGGCTTGGTCTGGGGTAAACTGCAATAGATATATCTTAATCATTTTTTCTTTTCATTTCTGTTTTTAAAAAGTTGAAGCAGCAATACTTTGTAGCTAATAAATTCAATAAAATAGGAAAATAAAGATTACAAAAGAACACCTTGGATTTTAGTTTACCTGAAAACAGTTCCTTATCTCTATATTTTTCCTGCATATATAGTAATATATTACTAGAGTGAGATAAGATTTTCACCTTATTTTTCTTTCAGTTATGACTGAAATTATCTAATTATGTTTTCTGTATAACTTTTCCTCTGTTTTACTAATTGTAGTGTTGATAGAAAATGGCCTTGTTTCTAGCATCCTATGGCTGATGTCTCATGCAGGATTCATGCATGATTATCTCAATTTAGTGTTTTTAATTTAATGCACACATTAATGAAAAGAAACAACTTAAAAAACCTAATGATTATTCATAATGTGAAGCAATAAGATGTCACTGATTACAAAGATTTTAATGCAATATTCATCTCAAAGCACATTTTAAAGTTAAATGAAATAATTACAGATTTAAGTATCATCTTACTGTATCAACTAATAAGAAAGAAAGAGAGAAATTCTCAGAGAGAAATTAAAAGATCTACAGACTATTTCAAAGAAAGAGGTGTGAGATGTATATTTTATTTAGGTAGCAGGCGATTTGAAGGAATGTTTAAGAATAATGTCACTGAAAGGGTGGTAGTTATACCTGGAATCAATATGATACAGAGTAATTACTTGTGTCCTCCTTTTGTATCCCTTTTTAATATCCTTTCTCTTTTCATATCCTTTTACTCCTGATAGATTTTTTAGATGTAATATACTGATTATGGTTTCCCCTCTCTCTACACCATTAAGTTCTTCCCACTGTCCTTCAACTTCAGATCCTTTCCCTTTGTCTCTGAAGAAACAATATCAGGCTTTCAAAGGATAATATTAAAATAAAATGGAATAAAATAAAACAATAAATCAAAATAGCACCACAGAATGAGACAAAATAATCAGAAGGAAAAGAGCCCAAGAGGAAGCTAAAGAGAAAGAGA
Source organism: Ellobius talpinus (assembly GCA_001685095.1). Classification (NCBI taxonomy): domain Eukaryota; kingdom Metazoa; phylum Chordata; class Mammalia; order Rodentia; family Cricetidae; genus Ellobius; species Ellobius talpinus. The sequence goes on along the minus strand of LOJH01006709.1, from coordinate 26,272 downwards.
AACAGAGTGAGAGGGAGGGAAAGAGGGAGGGAGATTAATAAAAATGATAAATAATGTAAAAAAATAACAAAGCAACAGTACATTATGTGATAATTGGCATCTAAAGATGCTACTGAATTGGTTTTATCTTATCCTATTCTGTTTTATAGGTTTTTGCTTTATCTTATGTTATTTTATTTTCATCTCATGGAAGCCTGTTTATTCTCTAATGATAGACTGAAATTGGATCCAGATGGAAAGGAAGGTAGAGAGGAACTGGAAAAAATAGAAGAAAAGGAAATTGTAACAGATTAAATTATGTTAGAAAATAAAAATCTATTTTCAATAAAATGAAAGACTTCAGTCTCTTTAAATATTAAAATCATTGCTAAAATTTTAAAGTTTCTCAGAAATATTCGGTACCTAATAATTGAGGGTTTCTGTAAAATTAAAGTAAGTTGGAGAGTTTCTTTATTCCAGGAAGGAATAACTAGAACAGTCATAATTAAATCAAAGAAAAAACAAAGCCCAACAGCGTGAAGTTCAGTGTCAGATAGCTGGAACACACTTATGATCTTCTGGAATCCACAGAGCTATGTTTCTCCAGCTCCTTATAACGAGTTCAGGATGACAGTGCTCCAAGCTGTTTCTTTCCTTTCCTTCTTTCTAGTTCAGTTGTAACTGAAACTCGACTTTCATCAACGTCTACCTATTTCCTTACTACTTCATTTTAATGAAGAGGATCACCAAATATTTAATGATTGAATGATAGTTATAGGATATCATAGACATCGCAAAAGTTTCCAAAATATGCACTAACAAGACCTTGAAAACAACAGAAATCAATGTATTGGGCATTCTGGTTCAATAAAGAATATGTTATGAAATACCATGGTTATTTTAGCTGATATTGTTTTCGGAACTGGAGTAATGGCTTAATGCTTAAAAATATGTATGGCTGTTTCAGAGAATCTGATCTTTACTCTCAGTACCTAAATTTTGTGGCCTATAACTGCTTGTAACTCCAGTAGCGGGAAACCCAGTGTGTTGTGGGATATTTGCACTCTGTGTGGGGTTGTATTGGTGCAATGAAAAGCTAGGTAGGATTTACAGAGAGAGAGAGAAAAAAAAATGGAGATGAAATTTAGGCAAGAGGTAGAAGCAAGGAGACATGGAGAGGAAATAGGAGGTGCAAGATGGAGGAGAGGTAATGACACGTGATAAAGTTTAGATGGCTAGAAATGGGTTAATTTAGGTATAAGACCTAGTTACAAAGAGCCTAAGCTATAGTCTGAAGTGTCATGATTAATAATACATCTCTGTATCATCATTGGGGAGCTGGTTGGCAGGACAGTAAAAGAATCATTACACCAGGGTTTCTTTCTGGCCTCCGAGGGCACCTGGACATGCTTGCACACACAGAGAATGGGCAGTGGACTCCTTTTAAAATATAAACAAAGATTAAAAAGACAGTTTGAAGCATTAACTATAACCATCAAGAGTTGTGTTCAGGTTTTGTCTGATTTTGGCCAAATCTTTCATATAGAAAGAGTTTCAACACATTTCATATAGGAATAGACAGTTTTGTTGTTGTTGTTGTTTTGTAATTATTGTTGTTTAGGTGCTTTCTTTTGTTGTTGGTTATTTGGTTTGTTTTAGTTTTTATAGCAAGAGAATGGAAGACATAAGGAGACAAATTATAAAATAATAAAAAGAAAAGAAAAAAGAAATGATAATCTCATTTGTGCTGTGACAATAATGCCACAATTTTGATGATGAGACTTGTTTAAAACATCCTTAGAAAAATGAGAATGCCAGAGTGTCTCTAAGCCAAAATTCTAGGGAACAACTTAAAATAAATGTAAATATTTAAATCACATTATAATGAGCACTTCTGTTGCCAATTGAAGACAAATTCACTTTCAATGTTTATCACAAGAATTTTTTACCTTTTTTATTCTTCTCTCACACACTACATCTCTATGGCAGCCTCCTCTCCTCCTCCCCTATTTCCTGGTTCTTCCTCACTTCACTTCTTCCCCAGATCCATTGCTACTCTATTTCCCATAGAAATAGAACAGGCTTCCTCCTAGGGATATCAGCTGAACATGGTATTATAACAAGACACAATAAGAATAGGCAAAAAACACTCGTATAAATGCCAGATGAAGCACCCAAGTAAGAGGAAAAAGGTCCCAAGGGCAAGCAAAAAAATCAGAGACATGCCAGCTCCCGCTGATAGGAGTCCTACAAAGACCCTCACTAAATAACCATACATACATAGAGAGAACCTAGCACAGACTCGTGCAGTTTCTGTGATTCCACTTCAGACCTGTGAGCCCCTATGAACCAAGCAAAATCTTAATAATAATGAACTCTAGTTTCTTTAAAAATATAGATGATGTTGAATATTTCTTATTTATCTTCTCTGCATTTAGTTAGAATAATTGAAAATTTACCTTAATCACCAAGATCACTTGCTGTAATACAATATTTTATTTTGTTTATAGTATAGCCACTAGGGAAACTGCGTGTGAACTAGCAGTCAATTGCAAAAATTTTAAATATTTATTTAATTTGAAAATAGTTTCTTTTATTTCGACGTTATGCACATTTCCCAGATGAATTTACTTAATAGAAAAGAAAATAACTATCCTATTTTGTGTAGAGTGCCATTGGGCCACTTGTTTATGTACTGAATTTTGCAGTTATTTTACTGTACTTTGTTTCTTTAATTGTTGGTATACCATGAATAAATAATGAAATTTATCTCATAAAACTTACATACAAAATTATTACTCATAAGTAGGCTAAATTTGCATTTTTTAATTATTCAGCTTGCTTACAAATGTAAATGACATTTTAAGTATTAATGATATTGATGTGACTACAATGTTTTTTGTCCCAAAGAAAATAGCCCATTTACTTACAGGATAAGAAATGAGAGCTGTTGGAGCATTTGTGGGTGTTTATGATGTAAGTTTCTCAAATGTTCATGTGAAAGATTCATCATGTGTTATCTTACAAGAGTGGGATGCTTAAATACTTCACAGGGAATGTTTTCCTTGAGCAATTGCTGCATTTCTTTATTTACATAAATTAAAACTCATTTTCCAATTGATGGCATATTCTTAGAGAGACAATTGACCACAATTTGCATAACAAAGACAGCACTATTAAAGTGAGTTAGAATGCTCCCCAATGTGATTTCATTCGATCAGATTTGTTATTTAACCTCTGGTGCAGTACATTGAGAAGGTTCTACATGAGACCTTACTACAGATGATTATCTGAATGAGTTCCAGTTAGGAAATTATTGCAGGAATGCAGTTAATTGATGACAATAAATGGAACTAACTGAAAGGATTATCAGGGAATAGATGCACACTGCTTTACTGCTCAGTAGTGAGAAAGAGAAGGTGATGCCAAAGAAGGTAATTTCTAGCTATGCAATGCAATACTTTTCCCTGGGATTACAAACAGAGAGGTATTAGGTATGGAATAGATGTTGTCGTATTAAAACTTGATGAACATTTGTAAAATGTATTTGTGAACTGAACCACTTAAGGAATACATAAAGTGGTAAAGCAGAAGAGACACTAAGGAAGGCTTTCAAAGAACTAAGAGTAACATCTACCAGAAGCCAAATGGAAAAAGATTAAGAGGTACAGAATATTAAGAAGGGATACTTCAGATGTTTGAAATTGCAATGACAGAAATCAAAATGAAGTAGTGCTGGTTTGAAGTACTGTAGGAATATTGGGGAATGTCTCAATTTTGAATTGCCCTCAACTGGCTCTTTTATATCAACAGCCTCAATGGAAGAGCCTAGATGTATGTTGATCTTTATACTGGAGCAAAATGCTATTCACTTGTTGGTAAACTCCTTGAGAGTTTTCTGCTTCTCTAAATGACTTATATATTGTTACAATACCTGATTGTTTTCTTACAGGACAGCTCAGTTCTTCGTATAAACTGGTCATCCCAATAAACAAGTGATGGAACATTCAAGCAATTCCCAGTTTCAAACTTCACATACATCCATTATTTCCTAAGCTTTTGACTCCATTTTAAAATTTATTTTAATATATTTTCCTGGATTGAAATCTGAAGATTAATTGAATATCTATAAAAGCCACATGCATGTTAACGACACTGCATGATTGCTGGACTGATCAGAGATTTCTATTTTGAGGCATTGGAATGGATGCAACAGAGCCAAACTATCTGAGAATGTTTTATTCAACTTAATAGCTATTTATTGTCTATTTCCATGTGTAACCTAACATCTTGTAATGAATGCGTAAGTTTGGAATATATCATGGTAACAGATTACTAGTCACCAACAGTACAAAAGCGAAGGTCACTATGCAGCACTGGGATATACAGGAGAGATTCCCAGGCTTTGTTGCAACCTGTCTACCTGGTATCCCTAAAAATATGTTGTAATTTTCCTTGATTTGTAACTTTCCTTTGTTCTGTAACTAATAAAACAAACAAACAAAAAGCAAAAAACAAAAACGGAAAACATGAATAATTTTTACTTCGGAAATGGTTATTTTAGGCACCATGAATCTGTTCTTATCCCATGATTAATTACAGTTTTTCTCAAGAATTAACATCTTCAAAAATAAGATAGCTATAAAATCATTAACTTTGTCATACTCAAATTCAGATGATAGCTTATTTTTCATTGTCTCTAAGTAACAACAAATAAATATGACATTTTGTTCATGATATAATTTTCATAAGACAAAAGTCTTACATTCTAAAATACAGCTGAATAGATTATAAATAAAATGTGATATATAAATATAATAAAAGTAGACATTTAATAAAGTCAAGACAGTAGAGTAAATGTACCTGTGCCTATAGGGAAATCCATCATTTGACAGAAGCATTTGTCACTGATTTGATATTAGTGAGACACCACAGGAAAGCCCTTCAAGGAGAAATAAAAGCAAGACTAAGCACATATTCTTCATAAAGCACAGATTAAGAGAGCAAGATCAACTTGGTTTTACATTGGTAAAAATTGTAATGTTACAGAAAATACCACAGCACCATAAAACCCTAAAATGGCTAAAACATTTCCATTTTCATTTATTTCCTGTTATTATTTATACAGTTAACATTTATGTCTCACAACATCTTAAGTGCTTATAAGCCAAACTCCCCCACACAATCTGAAATATAGTATGTGAGCAGTTTAATCAAATAGGTGGTAGGTCCATACATTGATTTTATATATATCAGACAATTTAGTTATATCAATAGGATGGATGATTGTTCATGATCAACTATCATTCTAAATTTTACTCTTTGTATGTGCCCCTAAAGAAGCACTGGTATGGGCTTTTTTAATCCCCTTCCACAAGATATTAGATGAAAATTTTTGTTTGTCTTTTTTCTTGCTGAGTAAATTAAATCTTTAAGTAGTGTTTCATTCTTCTCATGAAACTTGGCAGTTTAAAAGTGTTTTTTTAGAAATTATTGTTAAATACATTGACAAGAAATATAGATAAAATTCATAGTTTACATAAACTAAATACATAAAAATATATCCAAATATTAGTTACCAGAATATGAAGAAATGGCTCATGGGTGTGATGCAGAATAAGCTTCTTGGAAGTAATTCACTTTAATGTTCTGGAGATTTTAAAATGTTTCCTGTTCCTTTCTTTAATAATGACAATATTTGCTTTCAAATAGAGTTAATTTATTTTCAGAAGTTCATCAACTCCTGCTGTTGGTTTTCTACCTATTATTTAACCCTCAGTTTATAGTAAAAACATTGCTTACAGGGAAAATGATTAGGATATTACTAAATTTCTGTCTTCAGCTGAAAAACATGATACATTTGGAGTGTAGTATACCTGGAAGTTAATGTTTTATACTGATTCAAATTTGTTTAAAATTAAAATAAGCAAGGATGAGGGACTTCATCCTGACAGAAAAATTTTCATACAGTACAGAGACTCTTCATTATAGGAAAGCTGTTCTCTAGAAAAAAAAATACAATCATATGATAAACATGCTTGAATGACAGCCTTAGATTTCCTACAATTAGCCAAGCTATGAGATCAGTGTGTTGACAAGGCTTTTTCTATTGTTTTATTGTACATGTAAATCCCTGTTTGTGGGATTTGGGAATTTCTATTTACTAGAGCAGAATGTAAATTCATCTAAGTAATTCTGCATAGCATTGATATACAAAGGCTTTACCTATCACACATTTGTCAAAATGTTGAGTATTATGCTTTGTGTGTGTGTGTGTAATCAGTGGAGATTGAAGTTCATGGAGAGAAATGTGATTAGCGCTCTCTGTTGTATTTCCTTGTGCCAAAGCCAAATGCTACAGTGTGTTCTATTTCCAGAGAAAACTACAAATATAACAAAAATGTTGCTGTTCTAAACAATATGCTTCTAGAGTTATTGTAGAATACAGTAGAAATGGTGGCATTAATATTATTTCCCAAGAAAAATGACAGCTAGACAATTTTATTCTCATCAAGTGTACTGGGAAATAAAAAAAAATTAAAAAGAACAAAATACATTTCTGCCAAGTTGAATGGAAAGAAAGTGCTGGTGGGTGGAAAGCATTTGAATTAGTACAGAATAGAATAGGTAAGTCTAGCTTCATATAGAGTATTTTCAAGGACATGAGAACAATGAGTTTGCAATCACTTCAAATTGTTTATAGAGGGAAAAGGCAAAAAAAAGCTTATTTAAATGCAATTAGTATGAAAACAGATCAGTTGGGTTTAGTTGCATAGAATATAGAATATATATTAATGGTCACATTCTCCATCACTTCCTCTCTCTGTCCCTCTCCTTATCTCTCATTCTCTACATACAGAAACACATACACAGTTGCTGTTTCCCTTCTCCTGGCTCTACTCCTGTAATAAATTTCTGATTTTTTTCAGTGAGCCAAATTTATGAATAAGTATACTTTTTATTAATATCATAGATTAAATTGAAGCTGATAAAATATAGAATAGCATATGAATACATCATAAACAACAACTATGATATTTGTCTATAAATAGTTTACTTCAGTGTTTGGCTGTGTTGAAAGAGAGAAGGCAGAGAATAGAGATTCGTCACAGATCATGAACGAGGGATGTGGAATGCTAATGAAACAAATGATATAAACTTGCATTGTTTAATGCTGTAGTTAATGATATAAACTTCCCTAGATCAAGAATTACAGACAACTGATAGCTGCAGGAAGAGAGGGGATTAGCCTCTCTGAGGGTTAAGGTCCCAAGTTAGTTACTTAACATAAAGTGGTCAGCATTGAAACAATATGCAGAAAACTGACACATATATGTACATTTATATACATGTGTATATATAGTTACAAATGTATATACATATACATATAAATCACCATAATAATCAAAGAAAAAGAGGTTATCAGCTTGAGAGTGACAGGGGACATAGGCTAAGTTGAGGGAACTGACTTGGAAAATACTAGAGGGAGAAAACAGAAAGGAGAAAATTATATGAATAAATGTTAATAAAATATTTAAAAATAAATATTCTGTAAAAATTTTAAGATATAAAAGATTTATTAAAATGATGGCATTTAAAATAAATAATGAAATAAATCATAGGTGAATATTTTTCTCAACTATATAAATTATTTCTATATTATATTCAATGGGCAAAATAGATTTTATGTTTCAAAGAAATTAGTATTCAATAACAATGCCTAAATAAAATGAATAAGGAGAAAGATTAAATAATTTTAACAATGCTGTAATGCTCCTGTATTTAAAATTTTTATGGACTTCAGTATATTAATGTATACATGATGTAAATATCGAAAGTTTGAATAATCAATTAATAGTCAATGTTTATGTATAGAAATTGAGCAGCAATGACACTAAAATGAATTAGAGATATTTTTGAGTCATTTTATTAGTTCATTGAAATAAATGAAATTTGAAAGTATAATAAAAAATCTGCTACAGGTGGATACTATGCACATTATGCTGTGTGATGTTTTCTCTTGAAATGTTTCTTAAGAAATGATGTTAAAATAGATACATAGCAGACATACAGAAAGGACTAATGTTTCTTCTTGAAGCTCTGTCACATTGAATACTTATATAACTCCCTTCAAAACAACTCCTTTGAGAAGGGACATATGCTCATATCTCATGGTAAATTTTTATTTCTAGGGAGCAAGATGCATAGCCAAATAATAGAGCATTATTCTCTTAGAGAAGAACATAGAAGCCAGAATGACAGCTGAGTAGCCAGTTATTTGTTTTCTAACCCTTTTCGAGATTGCTGGAGACATCTATCTTTTAGATAGATGATTTTTGTGTGTTGCTACCCAGGAAATAATCAGTGGTGGAAGTGATCCATGGGCCCATTTTAGGAAGTAGGCTGTGACTGCAATTAGGTTGAAATGGTTTCATATCAGTGAAAGTGTGACACCACATAAGTGTTTACCTCCTCTCACTTTTCAAGTTAAACACTTTAAAATTTGAAGAGAGTAGGAGAGAAAAATAAAATGAAATAGTTACTTTTCAAGTCGTTTTTTCATTTCTCTACTAAACTCCAAAAGTGGCTTTACACACATGGTTCAAACAATACACCATTTTCTACAAAGTAATACAACGTAACTTAAGAACTTGTGCCTGCATATACATAGACACACACAAACATATATTTGCATACATATTTATGAAATAATATACATCCATCATATATGTGGATGATCACATACATACATCATTTTATAAAAGTTGCTTTAAATATCCTCACAAGGTGACTACATATAGTTTGAATTAAGAAAATAATTGGAAAAAGAAGGCATTCTCTAGAATCTTTACATAATGTTAATAGAATTTATTAGTAAAATCTCACTGATATACCTGATCAATAAACTCAGTAATTTTATTATAAAATTAAGATATTTAAATGTGAACTTTGATTATGTAAGCATTAAACTTCTCCGCTGATGGAACTGTATATCTTAGAAATGTAGTTATACCCCAGACCAGCTGTTGTTGGAGACTCAAAATGAATGAGTTGTTGTTCATTCATTTTCCCGCTGCCCAGACCTGAAATAATCACACAGGAACTATGTTAAATAAAGCACTCCTTGGCCTGTTAGCTTAGGGTTCCTCTTAACTTACTCTTTTTTCTTTTCTTTTCTTTTTTTGTTTTTGATTTTGTTTTTTCGAGACAGGGTTTCTCTGTGGCTTTGGAGCCTGTCCTGGAACCTAGCTCTTGTAGACCAGGCTGGCCTCAAATTCACAGAAATCCGCCTGCCTCTGCCTCCCGAGTGCTAGGATTACAGGCATGCATTGCCACCGCCCGGCTTTACTCTTTCATCTTAAATTAACCCATTTATATTAATATGTGTATCACCACAAGGCTGTGGCTTACCAGGTAATGCTCTGGTGCCTGTTTCCTTGGGAAGTTACATGGCATCTCTTTGACTCTGCATACTTTCTCTCTATATCTTTGTTTGGATTTCCTGCCTGGCTTTATTTTGCTCAGTTATTAGCCAAAACAACTTTATTTATAAACCAATAAAAGCAACATATATACAGAAGGACATCCTGCATCAACCAGTGGGGAAAACCTGGCCCCAGAATGACTCCATGGCTTTGAACAACTCTTTGACATATGTAATCTGCTACATGGATATGAGATTTTTAAAAGCAAATTTTTAGAATGTTAAAATCCACTGTTTTTTCATATTGCCAGCTCATTGAATAAAGTAAAATGTAAAGACTCATGCCTCTGCTCACTGACCTCACTGGGACAGGAATCAGGAGCGCTGGTCTGCTTGATACACTTAACATTTATTGACTCACATTTATGGAGTCAGTCATGCTCCATCCCTGGAATGAAATCAATGTTATTCTGTTGCATGATATTAACAATTTTTCTATTTAGTTTTAAACATTTCTTGATAAATTTTATATCTTTGTTCTTTACAAAAATTGATCAATATTTTTCTTTTGTATTTGGTCTACATCTGACTTTGGTGTTAAATTAATGCTTTTTTTTACAACAAATGTTTAGTACTGTATTTCTTTTTTGTGAAATTGTGTTAAAATGTATTGGTGTGAGCTTTTAATGTTTGGTATAATTCATAATTTTGTTAGATATGGAATCCTCATTACTTACTTTTATATATCATCCTTTCATATGGTATGAATAGAGGTTTGGTTATAAAAACAAAAATAAAGTTGATATATATCTTTTACCTGACCAAACATAAAGCAAAAATCATCATCAGTGTCTGGCTTGTGTACAAAACACAGTCCATACTTGTGTTAATGCAGATATGTATGTTACTTGTGAAAATTTATATGTTTTTAGAGCAAGACATTAATGAATATGGTTTGTCCAGGTGATCCAGCCATTCAGAGAACATCTGTAACAGTTTCCTTAGAGTTTTCCTGCATTCAGGACAATTTCAAGGATGCTCACTGAAATGGTTCAGCCTCACAGAATATTCTAGCCAGGACTACAGATAAGCCTTGCACTTTTGCACTGCATAGTGATTGAACAACAAATGTTATTACTAGTTTTCTTAGGACTTTATTTTTCTTTTAATTGTCTCAGGGTGCCCCAGGGATACCATCATCCCCAGATAACAGAAAGCAGCCCAGTGAACACAATGCCCATATTCCTAAGAGGTGAAATAGTTTTTGGTCATTTGGTGGATTATGGGTCTTTTTCATCATTTAGTGGAGATATTTTGTTCTGGTGTGGATTTTTTGTATATTTATATGAATTTTATATATATATATATATGCTCTCGTTTAAGGTATTGAACCTATATAGCTAATATTAAGATATACTATTTGAAAGTTATTATTACAAACTATTTAGGATGTTTAAGAAATGCATGTTAGTATTTAGTCATGTATAATAATCAAATTTGTAGTCATGTTAGGAATGTTTTCAAGGTTAGAAACATATACTTTAGGTAGATAGGTGATCTTCATATGCTTCAGTTACCTACAGTACATGGCATTCAAGATGTTTAATAACTTAAGGCTTTTCATGACATTGAGGAACATGTGTTCCTGTTAACACCAGTCTGTTTAGTAAAGGATGATATGCATTGAAAAGTTTGCATTCATTGTGGCAAAGCTAGCTATTTGGACAAGAAACAAACTGCTTTGGCCACACCCAGCTGCAGACCCATCAGAAACCACTCCCCTGCTCTCAGGGTCTTGTGCTCAGAGCAGTTGCTAACACAGGAAAACAAGTTATTTTGCTCAGAGCAGCTGCAAGCATAATAAGTTTTTTACAGGAAATTCAGGGTCTGGGAGTCCAGAGCACCCAACAACAAAGAAAAAAAAAGCTGCTGAACTCTGCCAAGACAATGTGGGATAGCCTTTTCCAGTTTAAAAGAAAAATCTGTTTGATATCTTAAGCCTTTAAACTGAAAATGAATGTCCCAATGTTGCAGCAGAAACTTTGGTGACTGTCCAGACAGCCAGATATCTTTGTTGTTTCTATAGAATTGGAAGTTGCTTGTTCTGCACTTCCTGTTTACTCAGGTAATATTATATCCTTCTCAGATCTTGATGGAGATAAAAGTGAAATAGTTATAGTTATAGTTTTGCTTGTTGCCAAATTCAGAAAAGAAATTTACTTAAGAGATAAGAAGCATAAAAGTTTAAATTGTTTATCTAAGAAAATAATTTAAGTTCTAATAAGATAATTTGATGTTGGTAATACAAGTTAGGATAGAAATAAATTAGGTATACAACTTTGTACTCACCAAGATAGGATAGATAATGGAATATTTTCTTTGAGTTTACCAAATACAAATGGACTGGATATTGCAAATACAATTCTGATTTAATTGTTTTCTTAAATACAATCTTACTATGCTAAAGCTAAAACCTTTCTTTTATTTAGATAAAAGAGAGAAATGTTGCAGAATATTTATTTAAATATGTAAAGCTGTGTTTCATTTGTTTAAGTATGTAAAGATGTGTTAAACTTGTTTAACTATGTAAAAATATGTTATAATTTATATGGCCTGCATGAAGTACCTGATTAGTCTAATAAAAGAACTGAATGTTCCATAATGAAGGCAGAGGTACAGTTGGGATTTCCTGGCAGGGAGAGTAATCAGGAGGAGAAATTTAGGCTTGGAGGAAGATTGAAAATGAGGCTTCAGGGAGAGCCAGGGGCTAGCCAGGTAGACAAGAAGCAGGGAAGTAGGACATACAGAATGAAAGAAAGGTACAAAGCTCCAAGGCAAAACATAGACAAATAGAAACAGGTTAAATTAAGTTAAAAAAAAGAGCTAGTGTGGAAATCCTCAGTTAAGAGTGAGCATTCATACTTAAGAGTTCTCTGTGCTTTTATTTGGGAGCTGGTTGGTGACCCAAAGAAAATTGTGATACAGAATGGAAAATATGAGTTCCCAAAATGTATTCATCATTTCAATAGATTCATTGCTGCCTTTATAATCAAAGTAGGAAATAACAAGATTTTTTCCCTCTCATTATACACATACATCTCATCAGGGCTGTGTGTAAATTTTAATACTAAACACAGTATCAACTGCTCAAAATTTCCCCTTTCCATTGTCATAGTCTTACACTTACAAAGTGCTTTACTCCCTCGAGTAAAGAAGCCACTTCCTAACAAGAATTCCTTATTTTTATCACTTCAAGTAAATGAACTCATATTATTTCAGTTAGACTTATTTCTTAATATAAACCTGGACAAGTCACTGTCTGCAAATATTTTTGCATTTCATGGTTATACTTGGAATTATTTCCATGAGTGGTGCTACAAATTCTTCTAGAAGTTAGTCATTGACAGTATATTTTGTTTTTTTTATATTTTGATTATTTGATTATGGGTGGTGGGACAGTCAACCATTCATTGAAAATTTCAGATAATTTTTTGAAGTATACACAATCTAGAGCTTCAGAATTATTGCATATTTCTTTTATTTTACCATTTTCTGTACATTGAAAGCCCTACAATATCTTTTCAGTCCTAATATTAATGATAACATTTCAATCAGACTATTTTTTGATATTTGTTGTCATAAGCTTCTTACAGCTTGCAGTCATGTAATAGGTTCGCTCTCCTGTTGTGTTCTTGTCATCACCATTTTCTCCAGTACCATTCTTCAACAGCGAGGCTGAGGCCATTTTTCTCCTACTTGTGCCTATGACTATGCCTCTGCTTCATAAAAGAGTCTCTAGCACCAGAGTTTAGTATTATCAGTATTTACTGAATAGAATAGGGACTCCCTTCCTCGATGTTTGAGTTAATTATCTGATTTTCTTTTGTTAAAATTCTAGAGTAATCTAAGATTGTACATGATATTTATAGCTATATGTTATCTTATGAAAATTTCAGTACAATATGGATTTAAGAGGAATAACTCTAATTGGACACTACATAAGGAATGTGTGTTGTACAAATATCTGAAAATTCAAAATGTTTTGTGTTTTCCTACACATTGATTATAAACCATTTTGCAAGTTTATACTTGGCAAACTTTTTATCTGATGAGTGCTTAAGGAATACAAAGTAGTTATGCTAAGGTACAGAGTTCTTCAACAATTAGCCAGCATCTTATTAGCATTGATAGCAACTTGCCTTGTTTTCCATTCACTACCTCTTGCTTTCTTTTCTCTACCTTCCACAAACACAAGTATTAATCAGCCCGAAAGCATGTCACCAGAAGGTTGGTAAGCAGCAGTAATCAAGAGAAGTCTCATTATTAATGCTCTAAAATCACCTGTCTGCTGCAGCTTAATCAAATTACCCTTTCTCCAATGATCAAGAGATTAGTGCATGTTTTGGTTTGATTGTTGTTTTATAATATCAATGATTTATATTTATGTTATGCTTTTCCTATGACATCTCATTACTCCTGATTATCAAAAATATATTATATTTTGATATTCTATGTTTTATATTGTGTTTTTCTTTGTTTTACTTATCTGATATGAAGCTTCTTGAAGATACATATTTTGATGGCACTTACAACCATCCATAAAATTAACACTGAATTTTATTTGCCTCCACCCCCAAATCAGAATACATGTGATTCAAGAACATATGAAATTCATGGAGTGTTGCTTTATCAAGTAGGAAAAGTATAATTAATATTTACATTTATCACATGTTGAACAAGTACTCTACCACTGATCTATATTATCATGCTAGTCCTGTTATTTAATTATTATCGCTAGATTGCTTTTATCCTAAGGAAGAACTTACACTAATAACTAAAATCAGCAGTTAAAAAACTCAATCCTTTTCAACTTCATTATTGATGAAATGTTTGGGAATGTCCTAGCTTCACTTGTGCTCTGAATGTGACTTACAGTGATCAAAACTTCCCAAACAACAAAATGTCAAAATGAAAACTTAAAAAAGTACTACAAATTCAGGGAGGTTAATAACAAGGCTCTTTGACAATTTTTATGTTCCTTATAGACTACCTATCAGATATAGTATAAATATTAAGAAAAAATTCATATTACCTGTTCTGACTCAAGTTAAACTAAGCAAAATACAAAAATGGTCACAAAGTATTGCAATAATAGACAATAGCTGTCCTTTTTCATTAGAGAATCCAGTTCTCAAATCAATGTTCTTTTTCACTGCAGCTAAACTCTGGTTGTTAAAACACACTGCCAGTAAAAGTTGTTCATCCTTTAGGTTTTCTTGTAATTTAATTACTATTATAATACTGCTAAAAATTCTCATTTCATAAACAAACATTAATTCTGAATCAGATGTGCCATTTGGCTATATAATTGAAGGATGTGTATGAACAAAGTAGCCAATCCCCCAAATACAGAAAAGACTCCTACAAAACAGGTAAGGAAATCCTACCTATGTTGAAAATCCTAATGGGAATTTTATCAAGTTATTAAACTTCTCTAGTTCCCATTGTTTTTCATTGGTTACATAAAATGAATAATGTTTATCTAAATTTATAAGAAATTTAAAGATGATTATATGGGCAAGGTATACTCATTTCACTGTGAAATAACTTCAAACAATTATATATATATATAATTATATATATATATATATGTATATATGATGTGGGATTCCCCTCCGTATGCAGTGAATATCATTGGTTAATAAAGGAATAAAGGAACTGGCTTGGCCTGATAGGGTAGAACAGATCTGTGGAGCAGAACTAAATGGAATGCTGGGAGAAAGAAGGGTGGGTCAGAGAAAAGGCATGTAGCCCCTCCAGAGCCAAAAGAACTTTACTAGCCATTAGATACAAAGAATACTAAAACTGGGTTAAATTAAGATGTAAGAGTTAGCCAATAAGAAGCTGGAGCTAATGGGCCAAGCAGTGAATAAATAATAAGTATTCTGTGTGATTATTTCAGGACTGAGCAGCCGGGTACCTACAAGTGGCCTCCTTCCAATAAATATATATATATATATATATATTATACATTATAGATATATAAGTTTTATAATTACAATGGTTAAATCTGTGTCTTGTAATGTTATAGGCATGGAAATCTGTTGAAAATAAATATTAAATGAAAGACAATAAAAGCTGTAAGACAATGTCCATCTATTTGGATGAGTGGAATTAGAGGAAATGAAAGCCTATAATTATAGTCTAGCCTATCATCAATATACCACACATGTGAGGTCCAGGATCTTAAATTAACTACAGTGAGCTTAGGATCTGTACATTATCAAAAGTACATTATATATATTATATAATATTATATTGAAAATATTATTCTGTTACAACATAAATTCATGTTTATTTATATAGATAACTAAAATTCTCATGAAATATAGTATGTAAAACTAAAAATGCTGGTATGTCTTAGTTAGGTTTTAAATTTCTGTGATAAAACACCATGAACAATCAACCAGAGGAGGAAAGGTTTTATTTCATCGCACAACAACACTTAGTCCATTGAAGTCAAAGTAGGAACTCAAGGATAAACAGGCAGACAGGACTTGAAACCAAAACAAAAAGGTATGTGGCTTATTGGCTTCCCTTTCCTGGCTTACTCAATTGGTTCTTTTATGTACTCCAGGACTATCTGCCCAGAGATAACACTGCCTTAGGGCCTGAGACTTTCTACATCAGTCATCAATCAAAATGCTTCCACAGACTTGCCTATATGTTAACATTATTGAGGTATTTTTTTTCAAATAAAATTTTCTCCTGCCAAACCTTTGTAGGTTTACATCACTTGATGGAAAGAAAGGAAAATTGTTCCCTTGTAAACTTGAATCTTCAAAACAACATTGTCAATAATGTTTCAATTTCTACTTATCCCACAAGATCTCATACTAATGTCAATATCAAAATAGAAAATGTTCCAAATTTTTAAAAAAAACACCATACTTTAAAATTCAATCCTTTTTTGAAAACATTCAGTGTACCTTTAAAAGTTCACAGTTACTCAAAAATATTCAAAATTTCAAAACTATGAGTTTCTAAAAAACTAAGAAAAACGAGTTAATTATGCTCTTATTTTAAAAAGGAAGACCAGGTCACTTTCACAAACACATCAAAACAACACCAAATTGAAACAGTGCATAGCCCTTTATCAGAATTTGGGCCTCATGATCTTCTGGGTTTCAAGTGGCTGGAGCACTCCTACTTCTCTGGATCTGTTCCCTCATGCACTCACAACTTGTCTCCAAGGCTCAGTTTGGACTCATTCCTTACATACTGTTTTCCTGGTAGATTGTCTCTTTGTACTGACATTTTGATAATCATGGGTTCAGCTCTGCAACTTGGCTGCATCTTCACCAATAGCCAATCCTGAACTCTCTTCTGGAACTCAGAACCTCTTACACTGTGACTGTCTTTAGGGCCAGATGACTAGTACCCAACATTGGTTGTCCGCCAAAGGCAAAGTTTTTACTTAATTGCTACTGATCTCTTATTAGTCACAGGCTAATTTTCTGCTAAAATTGATCAGAAACCCAATTTCTTAATTTATAATATGACATAAGACACCTTTATATAATGCATACTTCCCTCTGAAACTCCATAAGTTAGGCAGGTTTATTGCCTGCCCCACTTTCAACATCCTTATATTCCAAATTCCTATAAAACAGCTCTCTGAGCTCTGACCACTCAACTGTTTTTTAGCCCAAAGTTCAAATGCTACTTCAATACTCCCCAATCACATAGGTCTGTCAAAGCAATATTCCATTACTGTTATCATTGTTTGTTCTACTCAGGGTTCTCTAGAGGGACATTACCAAGAGGTGTATATAGGGATATATATACACACATATTTGTGTGTGTGTTTGTGTGTGTGCAGGCATGTATGTGTGTGTCTGAGAATTCATTATACCTATTTAAAATATAAACAACTAAATGACAACTGAGAAGCTACTTGCTACTTGATTTTTGTTACTTGATCTTTGAGGACATAGCTATATTCCACTGGAGAGCTAAACCCCAAAATTATCAGTCTCCCAGTCAGGGTGCATTGATAGTTTGACCTGGTGCCAGGAATCCAGAAGGTCCCTAGAGAGCCACTGGTCCCTTGTCCATAATGATGACTTGGAACCCCTAGTCCTGCTAGCAGTGAAGAAATATTCATCAGCAGCAGCAGCAGCAGGAGGAGGAGGAACAACAGCTGCAGCAACAGGGAAAATCAATTCCAGGTAAGAGGAGAGGCCAAGGGAACAAAAAGGTAATTTTAGGTAGTCTCCTTTCTGACATCTTTATTTTTTGTCTGCTCTACAATGAACATGTGCCACACACAGTGAATATTTATCAGTCTGTATACATCAAAGCAATCAGAATAATTCACCATGTCAGGTTCCCTACTAAGATGTTTGTAATTTGGTGGCAAGGCAACATAAAAACAAACTATGAAAAAAGCTAAGCAAAACAGAACAAATAAACCCAAACTATAGTAGATGAATTGGACATTAATAAAATGTATCAAAGAATTTCAGGAAAGAGAAAACTTATAGGCTTCAAAGCATACTCAATGATTCTATTGCCATGAAAGAACACAATATACATATGACTTATAATTTTGTATTTCTGCTGAGTGATTCATATACTCAAACAATAAACTCAATCATGTTCCTGAAAGTACTAACTACTTTGAATACAAATATTACATCACAATTCTGACTTTATGCTGTGAAGTAATTTATTATTGGAAACAAACCATTGAAAAGCTCTTTTATCAAGGACATAGTGTTTTCAGAAAAAAAAATCAGATAAGATGATCAATAGGTGTAAGGCCATCTACTGGAACATGGGCAATCTGTCAAAGGAAATCTTCCAGGAAAACCAAGTAGTCCTGATCACTAGTAGCCATTACTTGTCAATATCTTCTAAGCTATTGCTCTAAATGTGAACTCAGTGGGTTAAAAATAGGTATATATTGTAAAGAAAGAGAAATAGTACTAGGATATTGGAGGAGTTGGAGAGGAGAGGACAGGAGGTAAATTTGATAAGATATATATATTAGAAATTCCTAAAACATAAATACATAATTGGTTTAAATTGGTTTCATTTGTAATCTGTTTATTCATTCTGACATACCAATCATTTTCAAAAACCAGGCCTAATATTTCATGCAATTATTAGAAAGAATTGCATTTGATTTTGAATATCAAAATTCTCCCTATGATAATATTAATCTTTTATATGTGCCTATTCCCCATGTAGATAATTTGATTAGAGACAAAGTATAAACTAATCCATAATGTGTGGAAACTTGGTGACAGCTACCACACAGTTTGACTCAGCAATCATTCTTACACACTTGAAATTATTTTCAATCATAGATATTCAACAGTTCCTGCTAATGCCAGGCTGAAAACCTGGGGCATCATTTCCTAATTAGATAATCATGTCCTTGAGATGTTCAATCTAGAGGGAACACTGCTGAGCTGTAAGTGCCTGGGATGAATTAAGTTCTCAATTAAACACATGAGCTGCTCTTGTCATGTGTCTGTTTCCTTCTCATTCTGCTGCCCGTTTCAATATTGGTATCACTGATCAGGTGAGAAGTGGGAAAGATCAAATGTCTTCACATTAAGCCTAAAATATATATTTCTCAACACTAATGATCTGTCATGATCATTAAAAGGCAAAGATTTTGTACATTCCTATCCTTCTGGAGCAATATATAAAGTCAAAATTTTCTTACTCAATTTACATTTTATTTTTATATTTTTTTACAATGCCATTATTCATGTCATTATCAAAGCAAGGTATGTGAACTTTAAGCTATGTGGAATAAGTTTGGTTTAGTTTCATCTCAGAAAATAGCAATCATTAAATAAAATGCATGCATGTGACACTTTGGTTATTTATCCTTAGTTTGAGGAACTATGAAATGGATTATGTTTAAAAAATAAGAGAAAGGAGAATAATGTGGTGGTTCCAGTATCTTCTTGTGATGGTAGAAAGGTGAATGTCTGTGAAAATGTTAGATAAATAAACTCATGGGAATGTGGAAATTGGAATAAAAATCTCCATCAGATATATAATATGATTATAAATTATAATGACCTATAATTTAACTATAATAAAATACATGCACTTTATGTTTATCATTCACTAATGTGATAAATCTGGCTATTGATTGAACTAATCTCTTTAAAATGTGTAATAGAATTAATTTTTAGTGCTCTCCTAATGAAGTCTTTTCCTAAATTAAGTTTTTCAGAAGTTTTTTTACAAATATAAACACCTGACACATACACATGAGCACACATGTGTGCATGCTCCAGTGCACGCTCTCTCTCTCTCTCTCATACACAGACACACAGTCTGTTTTGATCATAATACCCCATTTATTCTAATATCTCCTTTCCACTCCTGAAGAATCTTTTCTTCTCTACAAATTCCCTCCTTTCTCTTACCCTCTGTCTCTCCCAATCTCAGAATCGTTCTCTCCCTGTGTGTCTCTTTCTATTTCTCTCTTTCGGTACGTCCAAGAGTCTCTAAGAGACAGTGCATGTGTGTGTGTATGTGTATGTGTGTGTGTGAGAGAGAGAGAGTGAGAGAGAGATGAGAGAGAGAGTGAATGTGTATTTGCATGTAACCCACTGTATGTTATTACAGTTGCTACTGTGGGAATGGGTTAAGTGGTATTCTGTTTCTCTAACACAGGTGGCATACTAAGTTTTAGAATGTGTATCTGAAAATTTTGCCATTCAATATTTTTTGTGGTAGTTATGATGCCTTTTTAAAAATAGCTCCTCCCATATTTGAGATTATAATATAATCTTCCTTCCTTTCCTTTCAAATCCTTCCTTATACACCTCCTTGCTGTTTTAAATTCATGACTAATCCTAAAATTAATTACAGTATATACAGACACATAAATACACATGTATATCTACATGTGCATATATACACAGACTTCTCAGTCTTTATAATGCTCCTTACATATATGTTTTTACTTCTAATCATTTGATATTGGATAACAAATTAATTGGCCATGTTCTTCCCTGGGGAAGACTATTGCTCCTGTTCTCGCATTTCTTAAAGGCGTGCAGTTTTTGTGTAAGGTTAAGGCCCAATTGGCTTTCCCCATCCACATTAACATGTTTGTTGTTGTTGTCTTTGTCCAGGTTATGTTTATGCAGTCATGTTGCTGAAGCTTTATGGGTGTAGCTTCTGATATGAAAAGACAAAACTTTGATGCCTTTTATGGGTATGATTCCTTTCATTTGTTTATGGTATTTATCTTTTTTTCCAAAATGTATTTGTAATCATGGGGTTTATTATCCAGTATCATAAAAGGCTGTAATCCAAACCATTAGGAGACTAATGCAGAAGGGTCATTATAGGTTTAATATCAGCCAGTTCTACAAAGCAAGTTTCAAGCAAAAAAGTTCTATACAGTATAACTGTTACAAAACAAACAGGTATCACTTCTATACTGTTGTAGTTTCGATTGTCTACTTAATATAAACCAGAGTTACCTTAGAAGAGAGAGCTTCATATTAGCAATTGCTTCTTTCAGATTGAGCTGTGACATTCTGTGAGATATTCTTGTGGATTGCTAACTGTTATTAGTATCTAGCCCACTAAGGCTGGTGATATTCTTGGACAAGTGGCTATGGTGTCACCCACTGAGAATAACCCAGAGAAAGCAAGTTAGTCAACAGTATTCTCAAAGGGTTCTGTTTTAATTCCAGCCTTCGGGTTATTGCCTTGTGTTCTTTCTGTGGATTTCCTTCAGGATAGACAGTAACCTGCCAAAATGAGCAAAAACTGAGTAGCTTTTAGTCATGGTGTTACCTAATCCACATAAATCTAAACCATGACAGAAACTCGAATCAGAAAAAAAAAGTATGAATGAACTAAACATGATCTGAGCAAACAACAATAGACATGTTAGCTTGGTGGGAGGGTCATTACTTCATTAGATCTTTTCTTTGGTAGTTTGGAAGGTAACACTTAAAGAATTACAGTAAATAGAGGTCTGTCATAAAATGTTTCAGAAGGAAGCAAAGACTGCACTAGATTTTCATGCAGTGTTTATGATTATTAATCTTGAAAGTAGAATTCATGCTATTCTGGACAATTGATGTAGGCCAGCTGGGACTGAAGAAGCACCTGTTATTAATATAAGATCAGTATGATTAAAGCAAAGTATTTGGGAAATATTTCCTCAGGGGTAGTACATAGATCCTTCATTTAACACTGGCAGGGGCAGGGTGCAGTACAAGGCTGTCTTTCTTAGTGTTATTATTTCTAGGAAGAAAAAGCATTACAGAAGCAACTAGGTGAGGGAAGAGTTTATTTTGATGAACTGTTCTTCCATATAACATTTTAATCATAAAAAGAAGCGAGGGCAGGAACTCATACAAGGGAGGATCCTGGAGGCAGGAACTGATACTGATGCCATGGAAGGGTGCTGATCACTGGCTTGCTCCCCATGGCTTGCTCCCCCTGTTTTCTTATATAAGACAGGACCACCATCCTGGGGATGGCAGTACCCACAAACCTGGGCCCTCCTACATCAATCGCTAGTGAAGAAAATGCTCTAACGCTGGATCTCATGGAGGCATTTTCTCAATTCATATTCCTCTCTTTTAGATAACTTTATCTTGCCTCAAGTTGACATAAAACTACCAAGCACAAATTAGCAGGACTCTTGTGCAAGGATGACACGGAAATTTGTGAAGCATTCCATATTATTTTATTAAAGCTTCTGGGATGACATGAAAAAAAATATTACCCAGCCCAGAGGCTTTATCTCAAGAGGAAGCTGAACTTGGCAATGTGTGATAATCATCTTAGTTGTTTTTGTTTTGTAAGATTAAATGTGTCATGGAGAGAACCCGAGACTTTCCACCACACTGAAATATTTGAGTTTCTGAATACTGGCAAGGAAAGAGCATTGGGAAAGTTGTTTTGTCATTTCGGTAGAAATCCCATGTTTGAAGCAATCATGAAGAGAAACTGAAGCTTGGCAACATATGGCAAAGTACCCCTTGAGAGAGGCCAGGGAGCTAATTGATGAAGTGCAGCTTCAGACAAATCAGAGATCCTAGGTTGTGGTTGATTTCAACACCTGAGGACAAGAATGTGTTTTGAAAAAAAGCCATTCTGAGCCCTTTGGACAAGATCTGTGTTTTGACTAAGCCAGAGAAGGGGAACTTCTCTAATCTTTAGAAACCCAGCAGATTATGAATGAGTACAAGAATCTAGATACTAAGTTCAAGAGCATATATTTACACTTTTGAACTTTGATTTTGTTTAAACATGAACATATTATATATAAATATATTATCTTTCATATATATATGATCTTTCAATTCTGAAATAAAAAATATTGATTTGCTTTGTATTTAACAAGAGATCACAGTTAAGAAACTGGTTTTTTTTCTTTAAAGGAACTTAGACTTTTAAGTTTGGGAGGTTTTAAGAATTAATGTAAGTTTTTGTTCACAAACAAAGAAAGGAGAGTTATGATTTCATTGATATGCTTGTGTATTAAAGTTGACAAAATAGTGTAATGTGTGTGTGTGCATACACATACATGTATGTGTGTGTGTATTTTTCATTAACTTTAAATAATTCAAAATTTTTTCATGACTTTCTCCTTATTGTGACTTTTGTATGAGTCAATGGTTATCACTCATGAATATGTTTACTATAAAAGAGAAGCATAGAATGTTGTGTCTTAATGAAATTTACAAGTATAAACACCTATAAGACTACTAAAATTATACCTACAAGCACACATCTAAACACAAGAAACACACTCATAGGAAGGACAAAGAGATGTAGAGAGACAAAGAACATTTCCTTATTACCATCTTAGAAGTAACTCTGGCTTCTTTTCTGATGACTATCTTCCTTCCACAAAGATATTTGTTACATTAATTTTCAATATCAAATAGGTTTTCTAGTTGAGACCTTTGTGTAATTAAAATCAGAACATACTCTTTGGTATCCATATTTTCTTATCCCCCCAAAATGCTCATAAGTGCAATATATACAAAAGTCATATTGTTTGTATTACTGCAAATTATTATCCTGTAACTTTCAATATATTTATTTATTTTATTTTTGACAAATATTTAGAAAATATAAATTTCTACCTGCTATTCATTATACTGAATAATATAATAAATATGTTCATGATTTGTCTCCTAAATTAGCACATAGTCTATCTGTCTGGAATAATAACATAATCTATGAGAACTTAAAGAAAATATTTTGTGCAGTGTTATGTACTGAATATCTGCTTATAAATCTACTTCTGATGGCTTGATGCTTCTGTCATTTTGAGGAATTGGACTATTTAATATGGTTTGACATTTGTAGCTCAACATGTGTCAAATGGGACATAAATTATTTTTGAATATTGAATGCCTTCATTCTAAATTGCCTAGATTTAAAAGTCTCATTAGCTTCCTTTTGGGTACCTAATGGTGTTTCTTTCTGGTGAGAAGGTAAAAAAAAAAAACTTTCACTCTTAAATTCAGGCCTCCCTATCAGATCAGCTTGTTGAACAATTTTAGCTTGGCATGAAGAATATAAAATTTGTTATAAATTACAAGGTGACTTTTTTATTATTTTATTAATAAATAAAGCTTGGGAGTTGGATATTAGGTTATAAACCTGATAGATCTATAGAACAACAAGAGACAAAGATTAACTGCTCTCCTTTCCACCTTCCCAGATCAAAAAGGTCTGCTAATCCTTCCAAGCCTCTCTTTCCTCCCTGTGTCTCTCTTTCTTCCTCTGGGTCTGCCAGAAAACTTTATGATTTATTTTGGCCACCTGACCATGGACTCTGCCTTGTGAATCAAAGCTTAACTCCTTTGGCAGATTTGGAGTGAAAATACAAATAAATCTCCTGGAATAAAATTAGTTATTTTTCAAGATATCTTTAATTTTATAATTTGTTAATTGTTAAGTTCATTAGGCAATTTAAAAGTCATTCATCAAGAGGCACAGTTTTCAAGGGACAATAATGTAGCTAGTGTGCATTATTTTTAAAATTAACAGGAATAATATATTATTATTATATTAATAATATATTATTATATATTTTATATAAATATATTATTAATATAATTATATTAATAACATATTATTAATAGGAATAATATATCAAACAGATAGATTTTATTTGAAATATGAGTTATCACTTAGTGCATAGAATAATTTGAAAGTAAATCATATTCATATTTAAATTTTTATATAGAAATGTGTTGCTTAATGGTTGTAATATACCTTGAGAATTCCATCAGTAGGCACATTTGTTCCTATATTGAATCATATAGTTGAATCAAAGAAGGCCATACTGCTGGTCACTAGCTCCACAGAATGTCTGGATGTAATCAAGAGAACATAAGCCTGTGATTTATGAGAGTACTGCCATTTTAACACAGATTTTTGTAGGTGGAAATAGTCTCTATAATATATTAAACAAATAACAGCAAGTATATAAACCTGAAATGTAGTCAGTTTTTGAACATTATCACAATAAATATTCATAATTGCAAGTGGAGTGGCAATATATTATGTTAATTTATTAATTCATTTTGCATATGTATAAGCAACAGCAGGAACAACTATTTGCTACTTAATCAAAAGTAAGCAGAAGAGAAACATTTAGATTTCCTGACATATTTTTATATGTATTTTTGCCCTATTCAGTAACTTGGACTTTCTCCTGCATTGTTGTTTTTTAACCTTAGTTGTTTTACTCATTCTGATTGAAATAAAATGTTTATTAAAGTCTAGTCAAGCAATCTGGAACAGATTGTTTCCATAATGCACATAGAGTTAGAAAATTAGCATATACGTTTGAAGTGATTAATGTTGCTAAGGTCATTTGTGTCTCTGAATAATGCCACTAGAAGCTGGTAATTCACAATGAAACAGAATAATAAAGAAAGCATTGTGTTTGCAGGAGTCAAACAATCAAATAATGTAATTCAGGAGCAGTTCTGAGATGCATACCTGAGCTAAATCATGTCAATATCTTCAGAACTCCATCACTGGGCAGGGCACAAGCCTCAGTGTATAGAGAGCTTGTCGTGCAAATATGAGGCCCTGAATTGGGACCTAGAATCCACATAAAGTCAGTAGCAGTAATACAACTGTGATTGCTCTCAGGGAGTCGGTTGAACAAGGTGGAAGGTGAGCATTGGCACCTTGGTTTGCTCAGACCTCCTAAGGAGTTCATATGTCTTGGGATGCATGATTATTTGCTCAACCCACCACACTCTCTCACTCTCTCATACACACACTATGCTACACCTATATGTGTGTATATGAATATATATACACATATGTTCATTTCTATTCACACACACATATATATGTACATACATGCCAACACACTGTAAAAGAAAAAAATCGAGTCAGAAAGATTAAAATATTGGTGTAAGATCTTAATGTAACCACCACAACTTGATTTTAGCTCAATCTCACTTTGCAGTGATCACATTAAATCAGTGTAGCCTCCCATATCACTCTGTAATGATAAATGCTTATCAGTTGGCCATGTGACCATCCAATTCCACTGCAAGAGTATGCTTACCTGAATTTATCAATGCCAGGTACTCAAAATTTGATTCTTTTGAAGATATTTGTTTCCTGAAAAACATATTACATTAATTTTAATGGGATAGGTATATGAAAAGGCTTTGCACAATAAAATTTTCAAATAGCACTTATATGATGTAGGTGGGTCTTCTGTCTATGTGTTACTTTCATTGGTCAGATAAAGATACTGCCTTGGCCTTTGATAGGAAAGCAGCTTAGATAGGTGGAGTAGACAGAACAGAATGCTGGGAG
>LOJH01006708.1:16227-33744 GCA_001685095.1 Ellobius talpinus | reverse complement strand
AGATAGATAGATAGATAGATAGATAGATAGATAGATAGACAGACAGGCAGACAGACAGATGAACGATAGATAGGCAGATAGATAAAGATATATACATATTCAATACATATACAAACATGCTTTCTTCATCTCTGTTGCTGTTTATGTTCGACTCAGCTTCCTTTGTCAACACTGTATGCCTCTGAGATCCGGGAAGGGTCATTTGCCGACTCATCACATCTTTTACCCACACAGCAATTTTAAAGATAAATAAATGACCCTAGCCCCAGTAGGTCTTCCTCCAGATGGATAGTAGCTTTTCTGAAAAGGGAGGGAGGGAGGAAGGGAGGGGGGAGGGAAGGAGGAAAGAAAAATATTTAATTAGAAACTTATGTGTGCATGTATGCATGCATGTATATATGTGTGTGTATGTATGTGTGTATACATATATATGATGTCATGTATGAAATGGGGGTAATAAATAGCTCTCCTTCATGAGTATTTAAAAATATGCAAAGGTGTTCAGCATCTAATATGTACCACACAGTCAATGTCTATAGATTCTTATAGCTGAGAAGCTAAGAGTTTATATCCTAGAAAGGATATCTGAGTCACACATTCTGAGGTAAACAAAATACACAAAAGGGTTTCAGTGTACAAACTGGGACTCAATGTCTGCTTTTCACATCCCAGCTCTGTCATTTCAAAGATTTTGGTGCTGGAATGATCTCAGTGGCCTTACCTAGGAAATGGGAATCACAGTGGTTTCCATTTTAAATCATTAGGATGGCATCAAACCACGCTTAGCGGGTGTAGACAAACACTGTCTCCTTGACTTAACTTCACTCTACCCAACTAGGCCTGAACTAAAGCTACTAATCACAGTCTAACAGAATCAAATTTCAAGAAGAACCCTGAGATTCTTCAGTTTGGGGAAAGCGTCCACCCTGGATGTCCAACCACTTTTCTTATGAATCCAATTCTTCCTGCTCCACCATCACTTTTGGGAATCCAGTCATCCTGGCCAGCTCTCAGCAAAACTCGAATTTAGACGGAGTCCCCTCTCAGTGCTGTCTCCTCCTAGTGATGTCCATTCCTGCTCCTGCGCCTCTACCTTTCTTTAACTGACTGAGAAGCAAGCCCAGTATTACCCCAACACCACACAGGCAGATAGCAGCAGCACCCACCAGAAGAATCCTGAAGAAATTCAGCACAATCACCTTGAGAGCATCAGAATAAATTTTTCTCTACTGGTATCTCGGATGAAACAGTTAGTGTTTTAAAGCTTAGGAGATGAAGAAAATGTCATGTGAATAACAGAAGACCAGAGATCAAATCCCCAACCCCTAGAGAAAAGCTGGGCATGGCCGTGTGGTCCTGTCACCCCAGCATTGGATGGAGCACAGCAGATCCTGGGAACTTGATGGCCAGTCAGCCTAGTCCTGTCTAAAAAACTTAGATGGAGAGTGACAGAGGAAGTTACTTGACATTTCTCCTGACCTCCTCATGCACACACACACACAGGCAGGCACAGCAGTACACACACACGTGTGTATACACCACATCCACCATACCCCACCCGCATCACACCACACCACACCGCACACAACTTGCAAAAAAGATTCACTCTTCAAATAAAGTCATTCAGCAGACTGACCAGTGGTGTTTGTTGCTGTTGTTTTTCTTATGAATTTCCTGAGGTACAGTCACCCTATCAGAGGAGCTGCAATCTTGTAAGTTATATGCAAGATGACAAGATAAACCATATAGGTAAAAACAGAATTTTCCTGACTGAGGGGCTTGTCAGGATTGAAAAAGATTTTAAGTCATGGCATTACAGTATCTTTCACTTCACAAAAAGATGGTCTTATGAGAATGAATATTTATGGAATCATAATTCTATATAATTACAATGATATAGACTTAGAATTCTGACTCTCTAAACAGCATAGGAGTAATTGAAAGATCCTTGGTTCATTCCTTTTTTAGCTCCCATCAACAACAATATTGAAACCGTTAGTACTGTCCGAAGAACAAAGAACAGCAGAAAATATTTCCACACAGCACACTCCTTGGTGGCATACACAGAAGAAGACAAACACTTCCTGACAGAGGTGTGCATCTATCCTATGCAATAACAGCCTTCCTTGTTCCCATTGGAAATTAATTATACTCATAGCCAGCACTTTTATTGGCCTCAAATGTGTTAACATAACACAAATGCTAAGTCATCGCCCACTAGGATTTAAAGCAATTATGTCATAGAGCATTTTTTAAACTGCAATTTAATGCAAGTTTACAGAAAATAATTACTAAACAAATATCAAATTCCTTGTAGCAATGGGGAACATTAGGTTAATGTGCCTAGACAAATATGCCTTGCATTTTCCACTTGATCTCCCCTCCCTAGTATGCTCCTGGACACGTTATTTTACTTTTAGGGAAGGAAGCATATTAGTTACTTTTCACATAACAATGACAAAATGCCTTTTGGTTGGTATGGCTGAGCAGACAAAGGTGTTGCTTGCCAAGCCTGAAGAGCTGAGTTCAAACCCCGGGACTCACACGGTAGAAGTTGTTCTTTGACCTGCAATGGATCTCTATGACACAAGTAAGCACACACTCATGCACTTACACAAACACACACAATAAATTATTTAGCAAGCAATAATTTAAAAAATACATTTGGGCCCACAACCTGAAAAGAGCTACAGTGCATTCCAGCCGAACACACAGCTTTGGGAGTGGAAGGCAGCTGCTCACACTGAATCTGCAAAGGGAGACGAATGCTGGTGCTTAGCCTGCTCTTTGCTTCCTTCCTTTCTGTTTAGCCCCAGATCCCAACCTATAGGATGTTGCTGCCCCTAGTCAGAACCGGTCAGCCTCTCTGAAAATGCCCTCAGAGACATGTGCAAAGGTGTGTCTCCTGGCTGGCTTCAAGCTCCGTTAACCTGACAGTGAAGATTTAGCCACCACAGGTAGCTGTACTTCCATGAATAATGTGGAGATATCTGCCATGGACTCTTGTAGAAGATTTGTGAAGACCCAGGAAATAATCCTTGGTAAATATTAATCGGATTTCCCTCGTGCCATAAAAGCTTACTTTTGTGATATTATATTAGTGTTTCTTCTTTAATATATCCATATATACGTGTGTATATATAGTTATAACGTACTTTATTTTTTAATTAGATGGCTTTTTATTTATTTTTATTTTATTTTGGGCATGTCACCTCATTTTGGTGATGACATATTATGAGCTGCTCTTTCTAAGACTCCAGGGCAAAGGAAATAACTATAGATTAGTCATTCATTCATTCATTCATTCACTAAATATATGTACGTGGGTGCTTTAACTATCCAGTCAGGCTCTTAACTGTCTAGGAACACAACCATGAGGAAGATTTCAAAATCTATGCCTCTGTGTAACTATAATCTGGTGAGATTTTAAGTGTCATGAGAACAAAGGGGGAAAAAGTCATAATTCTCAAGGGAAAAAATGTGATGGTGATTGGTTTTATTGTCACTTTGCCACCGATTACCATCATCTGACAAGGCAGTCTCAACGTTATCATATTCTGATTGCCTTCATTGATGGGAAGACCCACCTCACCTTCTGGTCCCGAAGAAAACATACATGGCAGGAGATTGTCTTTTGCTCCCTCGGCCTTCCCTCTGGCTGCTGTAGTTGATGATTTGGTCAAGGACATCAGAGCCAACCTTCCCAGTCCTCCATCACTAACTGAGGACCAGCAGTTCCCCAGGAACCTTCAGGGTCTGTGGCACCAGATTGTGACTGTTGAAGTACCCAGCCTCACCCGCTAAGCAAATACTGAGCTGTTGCTCTCTTGGGGACCGATAACTGCTATCGGCGTAGTCTGTGTACTGAGCCACCCAGCCTCAAAGACTGAACAACTATTGGGTTCTTCACCTGCAGCTGTTGTTACTATTTTAACATTAGTTGACTCAACGTGTGTGCGTGTGTGCATGGGCGTGTGTGTGTTTATTCATCCTATAGGTTCTGGTTCTCTGGCAAACTAACTGACGTTGCCAGCTTAATTTCCCAAGCATGAGATTGGGTTGCCTCACAAATCTTGTCCTACCGCCTTTCACTTGGTTCACACCCCCTAGCCTGTGTCAGCCCCCAGAAGCCATTGCTTCACAGCGCGGGCATTACATTTTGGTAGACGTCAAATTAACTCTGAAAGAGTGATCACGGTTATCTCTTGCCTTACAGCTCCCTGACTTGCCTTCTGTAATCACCCAACACACTTGTTGTTAAAAAGATGAAGGTGCCATGAGTCTCCAATCAGGGATGAGTGGTGAGTCTGGAGGATTATGGCTCATCCCCTGGGCACTGGTAAAGAAAGCCTCTCTCTGATACTGAGGTAAACACTGTGGCTCTCTAGGACAGCAGTGTTCCAGTTGGTGCTCTTTGTTCTATAGGAGCTCAGTTTCTTTTTCCCTTTCACCGCAATGAGTGGCTATCAGTTATAAGCTTGCTGTAAGAATTCTGCCAATAAAAGGCCAATTTGTCTTCTACCAGTTTCATAGTTTAAACACTGTGAAAAAGGCTGGGGGTGTAACTCAATAGTGAGGTACATGCTAGCAAGCACCAGGTCGTGGGTTCAAGACCTAATGCCAAAAATAAAGAAACAAATAAGTAAGTGGCAAGGGGGGAAGGTTCTAGAGAGAACTGTGTCAAAGGTAGAGAGACTTTTTCTTTTTGACTGTATGATGCAGGTCATGGCAATCCCAACATATAACCATTTGAAACTTGTGTATGAGGAAAGTATCTGATAAGAGTGAAGAAAACACACATACGTGTGCACACACGTGCGAGGGTCATCAATCAAGACAGAACAGTTTCCAAAGAGTAGAAAAGACTATCTGTGCAG
This sequence comes from Ellobius talpinus, assembly GCA_001685095.1. Classification (NCBI taxonomy): domain Eukaryota; kingdom Metazoa; phylum Chordata; class Mammalia; order Rodentia; family Cricetidae; genus Ellobius; species Ellobius talpinus. Next base: position 28,867 of record LOJH01006708.1, on the reverse strand, counting down.
ACAATAGGTAGGCCCCTGCCCCTAGCAACTCTATAAGGGAAAACGTGAGCTTTATCTTGGCTTTAAGAGGTTACATTCACAACAGCATCCACATAAGAAACCAACAACAGCAACAGCAAAAGTATCAGTGCCAGGGAGGGTAAACAGTGTGCTCCGCAAATACAAACGAATTTGTTTTCCACCAATAATAAACACAAAACTTCATGTGTGCTAAATGAAGTGTGTTAAGTGTGATCCTTTCTCTGGGAATCACTGAAGGCCAGAGTGAAAGATTGTACACAGACACACATTGTGTGTATACATGTATATAATTATGTGTATATATAATTAATATTAATATAATTAATATTAGCCACCACACAGGAAGGTTAATTGTTGCCTTTCTGAGCACCTAATCTGTTAGCAGTTGATAAATCCCACCCGGAATAGAAGTGGCTCATATTTAGGTCACACAAAGTCATTGCCGTTTTTTAATTTAAACTGTGCACTAGATTAAAACACGAGAGTGTTCCAGGAGAACCAGTCAGGGGCAGCAGCAATAGGCTGTCATTTGGCGTAGAAAGTTTCCCCAGCACACCCCAGGGACATGTTAATCAAAGCTTTTAATGGATTCAGTCTGATCTGTGACAGGCTTTGTTCCAGAGATGGCATTTGTTGGATGGAGCTGCTAGTTATCAATATGACACAGTAATTGCGGGGAGCGGTTGAGCCCCAGTTCCAGGCCTTCCTACCATCAGGCTATTTTTTTTATTACCAGTCAACCAGAGGTGTCTTGTCCTGAGAGTCACAGAATGACTCGTTTCTTTCATCTTGCTACATCCAGTGATGAAAATTAAACAAGAAATATCGACATTAATTTACCAAAAAAAAACAAAAATCTTAGAAATCTCTTGCTTCTCCCCTTTAAGTCTTTGTTTTAGACTTCTAAACCCAATCTGGGCAGCAAATCTTTTAAACTGATCAAATAAATCCACTTTCACCAGAGGCAGGCATTCGAGGCTCCTCTGTGAGTTCCGGCTGCCTAGGCTGGGGCTTCAGTTTAAAGTTCTTTGTTATCACTGGGAAATCAAAACAGCCAGAGGCTACGCTGAAGAAAGGGGATCACACTAGATCACTTGCAGGGGTAGTTAGCTTTGCAGCCACTTAGGAAGGTTAGGGCTCCCCATCTGATGGAAAATGTCTTGGTGCCTCTTCAAAACCAGACACCAAAACGGGATGCTAACAGCTTGTTTTCTTTAGTAAGTCACAGTCCACACTCCAGAAGATCAAAATTATCCCCTTGGTAAGAGATGTCAAGGTGGATGAGGAGAGGCAAGGAGGACACAGTATTCAGGAAGGAGCTGGTCTCATTTAAGGGCCCTTTTGACAACAATGTAAACAAAACCGGGATGACCAATGCCATCACCTTCAGAGGCAAAGGGAGAGCAACCAGTCCTTCCCAGCTGAGCCTAGCCCAGCCCTGAGCATTTCCCAGGGCGCTACTGTGGATGTAGCTCACGCCCTCATTTCTCAGTTGAAGGGTCAGGCAAAATGCACTGTGACAGCATTTTTTCTTTCTCTGGGAAATAGGACCACAAAGTGGCCGTCCCTGAGACAGTAACATGTAAACACTCCTAACACTATGACTACCACTTTTTGTGGTCTTTCCGAGACAGCCTAGATTCCTAGCTGGCTCTTTAAGGCTGATTACACACTACTTTCACAGGCTTCTTTCTTGTGCTCAGCCTGTTCCATGCTTTTGTTAGTGGCATAATAGACGTAATTCTATCTCTGTTGTCTTTGTTTTTAACATTCCTTCAGCCTGAAACACCTTTCCTTTCATTCCCTGTTGCAAGGAAGGCTTGTTGGTTCCTGGCCGCTTAGCCCCAAAATAATCATGGCTTGGCCCATTAGCTCTAGCTTCTTATTGGCTAACTCTTATATCTTAATTTAGCCCATCTCCATTAATCTGTGCAACACCACGAAGTCATGACCTACCACCAAAGTTTCAGCGCCTCTGCCTCCAGCAGCTCCATGGCTTCTCTTTGACTCTGCCTCCTTTCTCCCAGCATTCAGCTTAGTTTTCCCTGCCTACCTCTATTCTTTTGCCCTATCAGGCTAAGCCAGTTTTTTTTATTAATTAGCCAATCGTATTCACAGCATACAAAGGGGAATTCCACATCAATTCCCCATTTACCAAATTCCTCCTGAACCCACACGCCCCTCTCAAATGCCACCTACCTGGTAAAGTCAGAGTTAAAACTGTGACAAGGGACAGAGCTACAGAAGGTTGGAGCACAAGTGTCACAGGGCCTGTGCTGTCAAGAAGCGTTACACACTCCCAGCTAACAAAGATCGTTTGTTCAGAAGAGTCAAGTGGTAGCCTATTGCTTCCATTGTGAATAAACACTTATAACTCACTGGAAGAAAACAAAAAGAAAAGAAAATATGGTTTCAGTTCTGCCCACAAGACAGTCAAGAAACAAGGTAGGTTCTGCTAGTCATCCAAGAAGCCTTAAGAGCACTTTAAGAGCAAAACCCTTGACTGGGGAACATGACGGGAGCTAGAACTGAATAGAAGGCAAACTTGTGCTTCCTGGCAACTAGTTCACATCCCACAGTTAATAGGACCTTGTTTATCTTTCAGGATAATTCTAAAATCTTTGAACAGCAAAATTACTTGAAGAGTTTGATGAGTACAAAGTAAGGTGTTTCCCATTTCTCCCAGCATCTTTGCTTCCAAGTTCACTGGCGATGCTGGAGCGCGCATGCACATGCGTGCATGTGAGTGAGATTGGGGGTTGATTTCCACCATAGCCTTCTGTTGGAGCGCAGACTTAAGGACAGTAGACTAAACAAGAAAAACGATCAAGGGGTTCTAATGGTCCCAATGAGAATGAGGGCCCAAACTAAGGAAGGCTCTGGAAGAAAATGAAGACAAAATGAGCCTTTAAAAAAACGAAATGGATTTCGGAATGTGAGACAGAAAAGAGAATCTAGGATGCTACTATATTTCAGGCTTCAGAAACCAGGAGCTTTATCCACAATAGATAAGTAATCTGGTGCAGGGGAAACAAAGATGCAATGGAGGAGCCAATGGCTAAAAGATGGAGCTCAATGAGGAAAGGGGTGTGAGAGTGTGTAGGGAACAGGTCTTGCTGACGGTCAAAAGAGAATCAGCCAGGAGTGACAGTGGAGGAGGACTCAGGAAGAAGACTTGTGAGCAAGAAACAAGGAAAGAGAACGGGCTTGTACTCGGTTTTTGTCTTTGTGGGACAAGGGTTTCTGACAGGTGTGAGTAGCAGCGGGCCTGATTAGGGAAAAACAGACTAGGAACAAGTCAGAGAGCTGAGGAATGCTGATGGATGCACATGACGTCACCGACTCTATCGGATCCATAATGCCCGTTTGGATTGTATAGCATCAAGGGAGACTCTCAGCTGACTTGTCACTAAGTGACAGATTCTGAGTCCCTGTGTGCCCAGAGCCTTCCCAGGGTGTTCCTTTCTACCCTTTGTGTGAAAAACCTTATATCCAACAGAGGTCTTAGCAGCTGCCTCATCATGACTGAGGTGGATAATAAGCCACCCACCTTTTCTATTGGGGGGAGGTCGTCAAAACACCTCTAAGCAAAAATTAATTTCCACAAATATTCAAAGTTTTGCTATCAGAGCCTCCTCTGGGACATCTCTTTTCACAAAGCAGGATGTTGTAGTTCCCCATGGATAGAAATCACTATTCTAGTCCATTTTACATCCGCATGGATCCCATTTCAAAGCTACATTTTATGACAGCTTTTGTAAAGGAGCCTTTGGGGTAAACACACTCTCAGGAGCATGAAATTGCCTGCCATAATGGACAGAGAACATTAGAACACACTCGGAGAGTAGGGTTACAATGGCCAGGCCCAGAAAGGCTTCCTTTACAGGTAACCTGAGAAGAGAACATACTAGAGTACTAGAAGTATGGGCACATGTATGAAAAGAACTGAGGTTGAGGACACTTCATTCTTTTCCACAGTGAGAACAGCCACCACCCACAAACTCGCATGTTTTCAAAGTATCTCTTCCCACTTGTAGGCTCACAGTTTCAAAGGCTGTGTTCCTACTTGTATGTACACATTCCTGTGAACTAAGCTGAGGCCAGTTAGGAATCCTGTAGACGGTTAAAGCCGAGCCAGTGGCTCTATCACAATTAAGTGTGATTTTCAGTTTGGAAATTGGCCCACAGAGACATAGCTGATCCCACAGAGCATCCCTCTGGCCCCTTTCAGAATGGTGGCACCGTTTCATTGGCTTTTTTTGGAAGTACAATGCCTTCTCAGATAGTCGCATAGTCCCAACAATCTCAAGTCCCTGGCTGTCTGTTTCATTTTGGGAGAGGCTATTGGAGCAATATAAAGCAATGGAAGTGTGCTCATGTCTTCTGTGAAATTTCAAAGCTGCTCCCTTGGATGCAGGCGCTGCTGGTAAAGATGCGAGGGTTCCCAATTAGGATGTCACCCCCGAGTTTGAAGTTCTCAGGACTAGCCTCATATTTAAAAGATTCCTAACAACTGAATCCTACAAAGAAAACTGACCAACCAAGCCCAGTAGCTCTTTTGGAAATGTAGAATATTCAATATCAGATAGGGACTCAGTCAGCGGCCACACCCTGTTTTCTTGCATAGACTCCTAGTTTCCAGCGTGTTTATTTCATACCTCCCAGTGCCTTGACCTTCCCCACTCCACACTCTTCCTTTGCCTTCATTCCTAGTGGACTACTTTCCTTCCAAGTTCATGACTGATGTAGTATTAAGGGCTGGAAACGTAGCTCAGTTGGTAGCAGGCTGGTCCACTATGCACAAGTCCCTGGGTTCAATCCTTAGCACCACATAAACCAGGTGTGATGGTACACACCTGTAATCCCCAAATCCAGAAGGTGGAGGAAGGAGGTTCAGAAGTATGGGCTCTTCCCCAGATATGTAGTGAATTTGAGGCCAGCATGGGTTACATGAGATCCTTTCTCAAAAATAAGAAGAGAGGAAGGAAGGAAGGAAGGAAGGAAGGAAGGAAGGAAGGAATTTAGTTCAATTAAACACAAGTTGTTCATCTCACAACTCCACAATGCCTTGTTATTGTTCTCTTCCTGAGTGTTATACAACCTCTCCTTAAAGGCCAGGTCTTCCTGTTTGCTGTGGCCTATCACATCTGAACTCTGTCATTTTCCAAGCCATGCCCTACCTCTCCGCGATGACTGGCTTTCCATTTCTTTCCTGCTCTCCCTGTTTAAAGTTAAATAAAATGGAACCCCCACCTCCGCAGGGATGCCCAGCCCCTTGCTGCCCTATGCAAGTAGTTCTCGTCAAGAATTTCCCTCACTCTGAACACTCTCAGTTCAGACAACTTGTCCTCCTCACCCAACTGCACTGGCCTGTGTCCTCGTAAAAGTGATCTGGCCCAATGATCTCACCATGGCATTAGGCCCCATGGACCCCTTCCTCAGAGACCCTTCAGCAACGTGCCAGGCTGAGAAGCTTCCTTCTACCTCCTTGTCCTGTCTGTCTTCTCCCGCCTCCTCTTCTCTCAGAGTCTCCCTTTGTGATACACCAGACACTTTGTGCCTGGTTCACTTTCTGGGTCTAACTCTCCATCCCAAGCTGGACTCAAGGATTAATTCTGGACTTTGCCTCTCTACCCCCTGCACCCCGCCCTGGGGGATATCCATTTACATGTTTCTAAATCAGCTTCATGCTGATGATGTCACGGTGCGAATTTTCTGTCTAGGGCTCTCCTCTTCACTCAAGATGGTGGTCTTTTCATCTCTATTTTCAACAAATAATTCGGTGTTTCATTAATGAAATCTTGACCAGATCCCTCACAGCTGTACCTATTCTGTTCTATTGCCTTAGCTTCTAATGCCTCCCCAGTATTTCTGTTTCAGACACAACAACAACCAACACTTAGTCAGGTTTGCTCCGTGCCAGCACACAAGCCACCCTGACTAATTTCAGAGCTCGCCACAGCCCTGGCGGGGAAAACAGCTATGTCACTCCCATTTTGGAGAGAAGAAAACCAAGACACCGCAAGTTCATTTTGTTAACACAGAAGGGCTGCTTAAGAATGTGGACTGGTATTTGGATTCAGACAATTTACCCCAAGGCCAGTGTGCTCACCCCAGTATCACGGTGTTCGCTTCCAGGAAACCCACAAGTTTTGTTGTTCATCATTCCTTCACATGCCACATGTAACTCATAGGCAGATCTGCTTAACTTGGGCTCTGAAATAGATCATGTGCCTGCCTGTTTCCATGGCTCATGCCACATTCTGGCTTCATGTAGTTCCACTGCCACAGCCTCCTGACTGATACAATTTATTCTCTGCCATGCTTTCTTGGTATGGGAGGTCCTTCTGTCTGTGTGTTGCTTTTATTGGTTAATGAATAAAGAAGCTGCCTTGGCCTATTGATAGGGCAGATCTTAGGTAGGCAGATAAAGCTAGGCTGAATGCTGGGAGGAGGAAGGCAGAGTTAGGAGATGCCATGGATCCGCCGCTAGAGATAGACATGTTGAAACTTTGCTGGTAGGCCACGACCTCATGGTGATATATAGATTAATAGAAATNTTTAATGAATACAGTTTCTGTGTGATTATTTCAGGTCTAAGCTAGCTGGGTGGCTGGGGGGAACAAGCGACCCTTCCTCCTACATTTTCTTACCAATCACTAAATTTAGACACTAAGAGCAATTGTGTCTTAAGGTGAGAATTATAGCATAGTCCGGGCTAAATCACCTTAAGTGGCATCCCCCTGCAGCCAGACCAAAGTGGGCAGCATCCCCCTACAGCCAGACCGAAGTGGGCAGCATCCCCCTGCAGCCAGACTGAAGTTGAGTGTCCTCGCCATCGTTTGCAGGGCAACATACTTCTTTCAAATCCCATCACAAGCCCTTCTTCCCTAACTCAGTATCTTGGCCCTCTGGCTGCCATGCACATTGGCATTTCCTCCACAGTCCAGGGCACTCAGTAGTCCTTCCCCTACTCTCTGAGAAACCCACCCTGATTGGTCTTCCTGTTCACCCATCACTCAGCCCGCAGAAAGGGCTCCCTGGGCCACTCTTTCTAAACGAGGGCCCCAGGGCATGCTTTGTCCACACAGTTCACAGCTCTCTCAGTTTCTGTTTTCTTAATTTGTAAAAATTTGTCTGATGCCTCCAAGAAACTCTGTGTAGCCGGCATCAGCTCCATTTGTTACTGTTGCTGGCACGGTACCCAGCAAGGTGTAGAGTCAGAGCAATCCCAGTTGGTCCACATGCTCATTGCAGTTGCCTGGTGTATCTTAAGTACAACAAGAATCCCAAAAATCCAAGGTTCAATATTTTCTAAAGGAAAACTAACTTTGGTGAATCAAAAGAAATTTAGAAATATCCCTTCCCAAAAGTTCAACTTAAAGGCAGTTGGAGTGGTGAAGGAAAAGAGTGTAAACAAAATGAAAACTTTTCAGAGAAACATATTTTAAAAAATAGAGAATTTATGGTCTCTATGACATCTTTCAGTTCATGGGGTATGTTGAACCACCTTGAAATGTAAAAGGAATTTAAAAGTTAATTTAATGTTGGGCATGGTAGCACATACCTTTAATCCCAGGACTTGGGAGGCAGAAGCAGGCAGAGCTCTGTGAGTTCAAGGCCAGAGTATTATATATAGTGAGTTCTAGGACAGCCAGGGCTATGAAATGAGATCCTATATCAAAAATAATAATAATACTGCTAATTTATTTAAGATATTTAAAAGTTTGGTCAAAAGAACCATGTTACGAACCCTCTATGATTCAGAATCACAGAAATAGAAACAGGGTGGTAGTTAAGTGTGTAAAAGGCATGTGACCATGTCACCTAAACCACCATGCTTTCTTCATAAAAGTCTCTGCCAACTTCATCCCCAATGTTTCCAGCTTCTCACAGAAAAAGGCCACTTATCAAGACCTGCAGTTTATGCCTCCGACAGGCAGCAAAGACAGCACTGTTGACATGCTGGGTTCCATGTTGACTGTGTTTGCTGTGATTCTGGAGCTGGTCCACTCAGCACAGGAAGTGTAAAAACCCGAAATGGTCCTGTAAAATCCCAATGGTCCTATAGCTCCCATGTCACTACAAGACCAGTTGCATGAGCTGGGAACTAAACCTGGAGACTTAAAAACATATGCACACACAGAGAGCCAGGGAAGCAGACACGGGTCATCTTTGATACAAGAATGCCAAATGCCAAATGCCCCACTTTAGTGGGCTCAGGGGCAGCCTTTATAGGGATCCTTAGCCATGCCGAGCTCTTAGGATCTTTCAGCTGCAGGCCCACCAGCCTGCCATCAAGGTCTCATGCTCAGAGCAGCTGCAGGCAAAGAAAGTCAAGGGGCCAGGGATTCTACAGTTCCCAACAATGCAGCCCAGAAACAATTCTGTGTGGCCACAGATTGCTGTGTCTCTTAGCCCAGTGCCCCCAGATACCACGTTTTTTTGGAATGTTGAGCCTGGTAGCCAGCAAGTTGTGGCTCCCTGCATTCACTCACTCCCTTACTGTCTCCATCCTTCATTCCATGTCTGACAAGTCCATCTGGAGAGCATATAATAGGCAGGAGCTGTTGCTGGCTCAGGATAGAGAAAGAGACACACACAAGACCTTGCACATACTGCTGTCAATTGCTGTCAATACACACACAGGGTAGTTAAGGAGGTGTGTGTGTGTGTGTGTGTGTGTGTGTGTGTGTGTGTGTTCACCACCTGAGAAACTAGAAGATACGCAGAGAAACCACCAGGGTAATGGGGAAGTAAGTGGGGCTCCATGTGGGTAAAGATGGAAAACTGGCTGTAGAGTAGAAACTCTGAGGGAACAGGAGTCTCAAAAGGGGATACTTGATCTGAGGAAGAATAGTGCCAGGCCAAGGACAACTCTGATGGCCAATGGACCAAGAGCAGTGTGGTGACCTGAGTCAGTGACAGCAGACTGAGCCCATCAAGGCCTAGGAAGCAAAACAATGGGAATCAAGCACACTACATCATAGACGGAAGGCAGGGAGTGGGGCAAGCTGAGAAATCTCAAGGCCCATCTGGAGACCCGTTCAGCTAGACCCCATCTCAATGGCCACTCCCAGCATGAACCAAGCGGTTAAGCAGATGAGCCCATGGGGGTCATTTCATGTTCAAACCTCGACAGGGTAATACCTTCAACTTGCTCATATAGATCCACTCCACCCTTCTTCACTGGGCGTGCGTACACCGTAGGCTGACGAGAGGGGGTTCCCTTGCCCTTTGACTTGTATTTGGGTTAAGTGCTGCTTTGAATATTGAATTAAGCTGTACGTTACAGAAATGAGAGCAGGAGAAACAAGCCACACCCATCAGCCTGTGGCTCTCTGCCCTCTGCAGCTTTTAGGGCTTCCATTAGGGGCCCGCCTACCCCGCCCACCCATGCTCTCCAGGCCCCTAACAGCTCCTTTTTCCACTTCAGACTGAGGGTAATCCTGGCACTGCCCCTATAGTGTTCCTGTGGGATACTCTTACATCCTCAGAAGCCTTTTGAAAGCCCTGTTCATGCTCTCCTAGAAATTCCCATCCAACAGCCAGCCTTTGAGTGTTCTTCCTGCCAGATAGATTTTCTTCCAATACCACTGCAAGGGCTTGTGTCTCTCCCAGCTGGCATGGGTCACTGACTCAGCCTTGGTGAGCCATTTGCTACAGGTTGGTTCCTGACAGTGGCAGATAACTCTGCATAACACTGACTTTGGAATTTGTAGAAGCTTGTGCATCGATTAAATGTCATCCAGCTCCCATGGTTCCCTTTCTGGGCACAAAGTTTTCTGAGATCAGAGCTCTCTTTAGGCAGATGGAAGAGCCGCACCAACAGGGAGAGACAGCACAGGACTTTGAACCTGAAAAGCCATGCTCATAGAAAGATCGTGGGGTTTGGTAGTGTAAGTTGGACTCTTGGCAAGCTGACTTCTCAGTCTTTCAAGCAGGTGTGATAGAAACATGCAGTGGTCAGTCTCCTGGTCGGCATTGTGGCAACAGAAGGGAAGTTACTCCACTCCACTTTGGGGATCACTCCAGCATCTCCACTCCACTTTGGGGATCACTCCAGCATCTCCACTTCACTTTGGGGATCACTCCAGCATCTCCACTCCATTTTGGGAATCACTCTAGCATCTCCACTCCATTTTGGGGATCACTCCAGCATCTTGACTCCATTTTGGGGATCACTCCAGCATCTCTATTCCATTTTTGGGATCACTCCAGCATTAACTTTCTGGCTTCACTGGTTCTGGGGCTCAGACAGCAAAAGACTCTTGTCACTGTCTAAAATTGTGATGCCCCCATGAATATTGGGATGTACAGGCTGCTGGATTTGTCAGCACAGACTGCCAAGAGCAAATACCATGGACCAAAGTCAGAAAGTTCAACTGGAGGCTGCCAGCATGACAGGGTTGCTGCTGAGAGATGGCTTCCCAGCCTGCATACAGTCATCTTGTTGGGAGAAAACAAGAATGTACCTCTCTCTCTTCAGGGTCTCACAATGTAGTCTAGGCTAGTCTCAAACTTGCTGTCCCCCAAGTACAGGGATGAGAGGCTTGTGCCACTGCAGCAGGCCAAAGGGTACTTGCAATTTTATTTAACTTTTATCATCTCATAGGTCTTTAAGAGTTACACTGTTGATTAAGGCTTCAATGTATGAATTCCAGGGGAGCGTTGACATGCTCAATTATCTTTACCAACTGGTTAGGAGTCATTAGCCAAATACCATTTCTCTCAGGAAGAAAGTGCAGATGACTAGAATTTCAAGACCACCCATCTTCTACAATATGTAATGGCATATGCTGAAGGTTATGACTTAGAATGTTGAGAGTGAGATCACCATCTTACTTATAGCCCATAAATGTGACTGCCACCAAGCCTGATGAACTGACTTCAGTCCCTGGGATCCACATGGTGGAAAGAACACTTTGGCTCTTTCCACTTGTCCTCTGACCTCCCTATGCCTGTATAACGATGATGTACACATGCATGCATGTGTGCATGGGAGTGTGCACATGTGTGCACTGGTGCACACACGTTCACATGCACAAGCGTAAAATGCAATCAAATATTTTTAAAAATCAAAAATACTAAGCTTAAAATCAAAGTACCTAAGATTATCATTGCTCTGGTGGAATTTTAAAGAAAAGTCATGATCAGCATGAGAAATGTTGTTGCTTTTGTTTCTGTTATACAGTGGGGAATTAGAAAAGTTAAACGTTATTACAAAACAAAAATTTCAACTGTTAAAAAGGTAAGAAACTTGAGAATTTATTAATATAATAGAATGTTAGACAGTAGTCTTCAAAGTGACCAAATCTACATGTTCCAACATGGATAAAATTTTAAAATAAATACAGAATGAAAAAAAATTCCAAAAGGAAGAATCATTATCTAAGATGTGTTGCAATTTAGCCCGTTAAAATGGAACCATGTGCTGATGAGACAGACCCACTGAGTAATCTTTCAAAATTTTTGTGAATTTTTGAAGTATTCAAAATTAAAGATAAAACACAAGATAAAAGCAGTATGCATCACCAGAATGACATATAGATAATGAAGCACAAAATAGAACGTTACGTTCCGGGAGCACCGTTTGTCAATCTATGCTATTCAGAAAGCCAGCGCATCAGCCAGCGCATTTAAGAAAGGTAGGTAAGCGAAGCTTCACAGCTTCCTCCCCAGAATGAATTCCTTTTCCCAGGAAGAATAATGCCAACAGAGCAGAAATCATATCTGCAAAACGCAAGCATATCTCTTAACGTTTGCAGCTCTTTAGGCAGGCTATCGAGGATAGCATTTTTCAGGCTTTGTGGTTCCCAAATCCTTTACCCTTCGCACTGTGAAAGTTCATTAAATCCTCAAGAGATGTGACATACATAGATAGGCCACACCTGTCAATATCCTACAAGAAGCCAAAACCGAAAGTTTTAAAATGTTTTATAAATTATTTAAAAACAACAGCAATATATCCACTGCATGCCCATTAAATCTTAAATGGAAAAAAGACTATGCTTTTCTAAGTAGCGAGGGGAACAGCATATTTCTGAAGTTTTACCAAATTGCTTCCCCGTCCAGGGTTTAACAGGAGACAGCTGGATCCACATGTCTGTTTCCGTCTCAGTCGAAGGCAATTTGCTTTTCGGGCTGAAACATCTGAAGTCAATCCAGCCTCACTCACACATGCACTTGGAAGAAGGAAGAAGCATTTTACTGACTTTTGTACCCAGTTGTGAACATTCTCCTTGACTATGGCTCCAAAGCTTATCAAATAGTAGCCATTCCTTGCAAGTCAACAGCAGCCAATGATCAGAAACTGGAGAAAAGGCCTTCTTTTGTTTGTTTTTGTTTGTTTGTTTGTGGGGTGTTTTGTTTTGTTTTATTCAAGACAGGGTTTCCCTGTGAAACAGTCCTGACTGTCCTGGAACTCACTCTGTAGACCAGGCTGTCCTCGAACTCACGGAGATCCACATGCCTCTGCCTCCCAAGGGCTGGAATTAAAGTCGTGCACCACCACCACCTAGCAAGAAGAAAACTTCTGATACTCTGCTGCGTTGAACTCTGGTTTGGGTCTAATTAGGTTTCACCTTGAGTTAATTTTGAACACACACACACATACACA
>LOJH01006706.1:13257-27507 GCA_001685095.1 Ellobius talpinus | reverse complement strand
AGAAAGAAAGAAAGAAAGAAAGAAAGAAAGAAAGAAAGAAAAGAAAAGAAACCACCCCAAAACTGACTTCCTCTAAGTTGTATCTGTCGTGTGTGCTGAAGCCCAGTGAGAAAGTAGAAAAAGCCACACTGTAAATACCAAATCTGTTCTCCAACCTTCTTCCCCATATGACCCTTGGATGAAACCAACACCGAGAGTGGGAGAAATATTACAAAAACTACTCTTGTATTTCTGTATGCTGCAGCAAAGAAGACTATTTAGAGCCATATTAATGATATGATCTGGATTCCTTAAAACATCTTCACCAGAAAGCCTTTACAGGTAGGTAGCCAAGCTATGGTGTCATTTACTAAACAGGACCTGAGACATAATGTTTTGAGAAGTTTGTGTTCTCAAAGAGAACACGTTTTCAAGAATAATCACTCCCCTGCTAATATTCGATCACAAGAGAAAGGGGTGGTAAGAATCCTACTGATACACTGCCAATAACAGGACAAAAGCTAAATGGATGTGTGAACTCGAACAATGGCAGCCTGGCCATGATCTCAGCTCCTCGCCTAAGCTCCAGCCTCTGGAGGCAGCTAAAGTCACTAGACAGGCGCAGGTGTCCCTCGGGCATCCCTGACATTTGGGTGGCATCTACATCTCTCCCTCATTGGGTCCTATTCCTCAGATCCTCAGAACACCAAATATGAGGAAAACAGAAATGGGAATGTGAGTCTCTCAGACCCAGAACTCAGAACTGATAGTTCTGTCCAGGGAACTAAGATCAGTCTTTGAAATTCACAGAATTGAGATCTTCCATGACCAAAGAAATTATGGCAGACTCCAAGTTGGTAAGAAGCAGAAACATTTTTTACTACTATTAGTATTTCATGAAAACTGACAACTATTACATAGTCTAATCTTAATCATTATATTTATATGACAAAACTCAGACGTTTTCTTACAATTTAATGCTTTTCCATTACTATTCTAGGAGTGATTCCCCTCAGTGCTTCAGCTGAGCAATCTTCTTTTTCTGCCCAAACACAATCTCTGAGTAGGTGATTATATCCCAACCTGGCTTCCAAACACACTTTTTCTCTTCACTCAGGATGTCCTGAGATCAACCCACAGAAAACAGGAAGGAAGGTGGCAGGAAATGGGTCAAAGACATCAGCAGGCGCCAGTGAGAAGAAAGAACGGGCAGTAAGGGGAAGGCAGCATGCCCCCCACAAGACCATAGAGAAAAATGGACCAAACAGGAAGCATATGAAGTGAGAGAGTGACCGGAAACCAGTAAACAGATGAGAAGATGTCACTGTCAAGACAGGAGTGACACACAGACAGCTCACCTTTTGAAAGTACTTTTTCTCACACGTGCCCTGAGTTAGCAGTTTAACATTTTTGTTTGTTTTTCTTTTTTTTGTTTTTGTTTTCCAAGACAGAGGTGTGTGTGTGGCAGACCTAGCTGTCCTGAGGCTCACTTTGTAGACCAGGCTGGCTTCAAATTCACAGAGACCCTCCCTGCCTCTGCCTCCCAAGTGCTGGAATTAAAGGTATACATCACCAGTGTCTGGCTAACAGTTTAACTTTTGAGATAGCAAAGGCCACGTACAGAAGACAGAAGAATAAAAGATGGCTATGCTTTGCTGTTTTGTTTTAAAGCTCATTAGAATATGAACAGATCTCTTGAACAAGCACTGGAGTGCTAAGCCCAAGACATCCTGTTCCTTACACTCATGGGTCACCTGGACAGAGGGATAATTAGGCTGACACTTGAGCGTGGGGTGACATGGCCATTACTAGCCATCTGCACGAGTGAGGCAGGTTGACACTGTGCTCAAATTAGGATGACATTTCAAGGGAGCCTCACAGATGAAAGCAAAGTAGAGTATCTGGACAGGGATCAACACTGAATAACAGAAAATGGAGAGTGATGCTTAGCAAAACACGCTGAATATAATCTGACTGGCGAAGAAAAGAAAGTCAAATATATCCTTGATTTATACCCCCAAAAACCCTAGATTAAATATTTCTCAAACTTTTGTAGGTAGCAAACATCTTAGACAGGGAGAAGTTATAGTAGGACTGTTTCAGTAAACTGGAATTCATGAAAGAACAGAATCCCTGCACAGAAACATAACCAAAAGCAAGTACATCGCCGGCAAAAAAAGAAAATGCTTTTAGCATCTAAACAACAGTCACCAATCAATATGAAAACTATTAATAACCACGGCAAGGCGCACACTCGGGAGAAGAGGACAAAGGGCTGTAAATACACCACAAAGCTTTCACTTCTCAGGGAAACTTGTGGGCAGCAAGAATAAACCATGGCTCACAAACTAGAGACGGGACCCCAAGGTTTGTCAAGTTACAGCAGGAAAACACTGGCACCATTTTTTTTTCTCAATCATGGTTGTATAACAGAAGCACAAACCTAAACAGTCCAGGGTGGGGGGCTGTATATATGTGAAGGGTACCCTTTAAATACTAGGAAGAGGGGCAGGAAAAATAAAAAAAATATAGGAATTAAAAATACTTGATGAATTTAAAATTAGCAAAGAAGTACCACTGAGTTCTAAACCCAAATGCATATCCTAAATATTTAAATAGCAAAACAACATTCAATAAGATGATTGCAGTGGCGTGAAAATTTAAAGGAAAAGGAGAGACCAGTTAAACCCAAGAAAAGACAGAAAGTGGACATTGAGAAAGAACAGGAAAGCCATGTTAGGCACAAGCCAAGCATATCTACCCTGTTACACATTCTCCCTCCTCAATTGATGGGGAAGGAAATTCAAGCCAAAAGTGATCCGAGGGTCATTGACTCCTGGATTAGCCAATGGCTGACCTGAATAACAGGAGGCATGATGGAAGCAGGGCTTCTGGGAGAATGCCCTGGTGGCAGCTGGTATGGCCCATCCAAGACAAGAAAGTACTAAAGGAACATGAGACAGAGGGTGTTGAGGAATTCCAAAACCAAGGTCTTGAAGCTGTAAGCTGATATGACAGCCCTGGCAATGGAATGGAAGCTGCCTGACCCCCCCCCAAAAAAAACCAACTTCATATTACAGTTGTAACCTACTCCAGATGAGTTCCAAAGTTCTGAGCCCAAAGGAATGAAAATCCCACCTTAGATTTCCTTACATTTGAAATGAGAAGCCCCATTCTACTGAAACAAGTTATAATGAAAACTTGGTGATAGCTCCAGTGTTTGTCATTTGCTTGTGTGCTGTGTGTCATTATCACCTCCCTGTGCACAAAGAATGCCTATCTTAGGAGGTGGAGCCCACTTTCCATTCTAACACAGAGCTGTCCATCACTCATGTCCCAGCCTTCACCCCAGCCTAGTGCCGCACACATGACCTACGCTGTGCCACTTAGATACCCGGTCCCGGTCTTCCACTTGGAAGAAGCAAACAAATGTGCATTTTGTATTCTCGCAGCAATCGTTAGCAACATCTAAAGTCAGGGCTCCAAGGCAGAGGCTTAAATCCAGGAAAGCATCAGGTCTCAAGGACAGGGTGCCTGGCAGTTTACATGACCAGACAACCCTCATAGGTCACTCCAGACACACTTCCTGCCTGCTGGACACCCATGCTGGGCCACAGACTTGGGTGGGGTGACTCAATGGGATCCCCCTGATGTCCTTTCTACCATTTACCTCAGCCAGCATCTGGTTCTTTGACTTATAGCTCCAAATCCAGATTCCTAAGACATGGTTGAGATCAGTGTGTGAACCCTCAGCATAATGATTGTTTGAAGATGGGAGATTTGTAATAGAACTCAAGCACGGGCTACCACAGGGTACTATCAGTTTATGCTATTAGGAATCTGAGAACAGCATCCACAGTCCCAGGTCTTGTCAGTACCACCCGTACACATGTATCTCCTTGCCAACATAGAAGTAGCATGTTATATTAACAAAAAGGATGCTGGTTTTAGAATCCAGTGAGTAAGAACTTGAAGAATGACTTCAACATTTCATACTTGAGTGATCTTGGAAAGCACCTTAACTTATCTGAGCCCATTTCTCATATATAATTTTCAGATACTCAAGTCAATCCTAGCGGAATTCCGGAGTCAAATGAGATTCATAGGTGCAAAAATCTTCAGCTCGTGTCGAATATGCCTGTTTTGGTTCTGAAGTAAGTAAACACTGTCCTCTTAATTGACAAATGCAGGCCATTTGCAGCCTTATGTAATCTCGGCCTTGTCCAGTCCTGGTTACAGTCTCCTCTCTGACCCTGATTCTCTCACCCTCCTGGCACTGTCAAATGAGCCACTAATAGGCTTCACTTAGCCATGCCAGATGGGCCTGCCTGTAGGTGCTTTCTGGTATCTGGACTTAATGTGTTTCTTTTAGCTCATTTTCTTTCACTTGCTGTGAGTCGTAAGAACCTTAGTCTGGCAGCTCAAGTTCTTAGGGTAATACATCTTCATAGTAGATCATTTGCAAAGTTTGGAGAATGCAAGGCAATGGCAATAACCCAAACTTTTCGCAGCTAGAAGTAATCTAAAGGAATGTCTAGTCAAACTCTCTGATGCTCCAAATGGGCAAAATTAAATGGAGAGGTGCAAGGAGGGCCACTTCATCACTTGTATCACCATCTCAAATACCAACCAGCTATCACTCAGTATCTGCAGATGCTGGCTGGCATCACGAAGACCACAGTCCTGACTCTAGCCTGGGTCTCAGGACTCTAGTCCAGTCTGGCCTCCATGTCCAGAGACTGAAGTAGCATCAGACCCCTAGTCTCCAAAGCAATGCTTCTCCTATGACAAGCATAAGATTCTAAAAAGTGCAAGAGCCTCCAGGAGGTCCTAAGGGATCCTTCCAGTCTCTCCCTCCAAACAAGCTTAGTGCTCAGTGGGGGAATGAATGGTGTGTGCCTGACACACAACATGGCTAGAAGACTCTAAGAATCCTGGGAGACCAAAAAGGACCCTGGAGGGAGGCAAAACTCCAACCATGGCAGCAGAAAGCCCTTGAAGCCTTGCAGAGATGGTAACATGTGCACTGGGCATAAACAGTTCTGAAGAGTTCCACAGAGACAGGAGCATTCCAAAGTACAGAGCCAGATGCATAGTGAGGAGCATGGTGCTGGCTGGTGTGCAACATGTCTGGGGAAGGAAGGGGAGCCATCAGCCACAGCAAGCCCAGGTGGCAAAAAGGTAAGACACGACATTGAAGAAGCAGATTATGGCAGATTAGGAAACTGTTCCAAGCTGTGTTAAGAAAGGTAAGCATTTCCCTCTGTAGTATGGGGAGCCATCAAAAGTGCAAACAGAAATGAAAACAGCTGAGTTTAGGAAATACTCAGAGGAAGGAAGACAGGGAATCAGAGAGGCCAGTTAAGTGATCTCTACAATGGCCAGAAAGCAAAATAGAGGGTCATCTGAAAACAGGCAAGAAGACAGGGAAGGAGAGGAGTTCTGGAGCAGCAGTCAGACCGTAGGAGGGCATGGATAAGCAGACAGGACCGTATCTCTCGAAGCCCGAAGCATAGACACATCTATAGCTGTTCCACGTGCAAACTGAACAACAAGAAGAAAAAAGTCTATCTGCTAACAAATGTTCCCCAGGAAGACCATACCACTCTGTACTCACATGTTAACCACACAACTAAGACTTGGCAGAACCAATGCCCCGTGTACTACCCCCCAAAGCTCGGGATACCCTTTCGCTCAGACTATAAATTCAAAAAAGACACCAGGGGGCACAATAATCACCAAACAGCACATAGGAACTCTCAGTTTTACAAATTGTTCCAATCCAGTTCCCTCCTGGACCAAGCTCAGGAATGAGGGGCAGAATATGCTCCTCTGTACCATGTGACAGAAGTTGATCTAAACCAGTGACAGCCTTCCAGACTTACAGCCACCCCCAGAGGCTGCTTTCCCACTCAATCAGGATCCCTCTACAATGTAGCTGCATGCTCTCTGCTCAAAGTGTCCCCATTAAACTTCATGGAAATGTGCCCAGTGTTCTACCAGGGAATGCCAATCATGCTTTCAGCAGGAACTACCTGAGAACCACACAGATCCAAGTTTTAGAACAAAGGAAGAATGGAGAGGAAAGGAAAGGGCAGAAAGGTTAATAAACTAAAATTATTATATGGTGGTATTGTCTGGAATGAATAAAATATGAACTCAAATGATATATCTCTGGGGTTTAACGACAGAAGTAAAATAAATAAAAGCAATGGATTGTATTATTGATTGTAATTTTTTGTTTTATTTTGTTTTGTGTTTTGAGACAGGGTTTCTCTGTAGCTTTGGAACCTGTCCTGAGAACTAGCTCTTGTAGACCAGGCTGGCCTCGAATTCACAGAGATCCTCCTGCCTCTGCCTCCCCACTACTGGAATTAAAGGTGTGTGCCACCACCACCCCGCTATTGATTGTAATTTTTATATATTAAATATAAATATGCATGTAATCTAGATCTAAATTTATATCACCAAACAGCACATAGGAACTCTCAGTTTTACAAACTGTACCAATCCAGTTCCCTCCTGGACCAAGCTCAGGAATGAGGGGCAGAATATGCTCCNTGTAGACCAGGCTGGCCTCGAATTCACAGAGATCCTCCTGCCTCTGCCTCCCCACTACTGGAATTAAAGGTGTGTGCCACCACCACCCCGCTATTGATTGTAATTTTTATATATTAAATATAAATATGCATGTAATCTAGATCTAAATTTATATCACCAAACAGCACATAGGAACTCTCAGTTTTACAAACTGTACCAATCCAGTTCCCTCCTGGACCAAGCTCAGGAATGAGGGGCAGAATATGCTCCTTAAATTTATATACATACAAACAATATAAATAAGGCTTTTTAGTATATACAAAGGTAGTAAAAGTATACAACATCGCAGCGGTGAAAGCCAAGGACACTCTCCTAAAAGCATGTGTCTAATTAGCTAGTTTCTCAGTCTTCCCTCCTAATTGACACTTCCTAACAGCAAAAGTTTTAAAGGGAAGTTTACAGGCTGTGGAAACGGCTCAAATGGTAAACGCTGCACAAACACCTGAGCTCAATTATCAGCATCCAAATAAAGAGCCTAATGTTGGGGCTAGAGGGATGACTCAGCAGTTCAGAGCACTGCTGCTCTTCCAGAGGACTTAGGCTTCATTTCCAGCACCCATGTGGTGGCTCACAACCATCTGTAACTCCAATTCCAGGGGATCCAATGCCCTTTTCTGGCCTCTTTAGGCACTAAACATACATGATGCAGAGACATAAAAGCAGGCAAAATACCCCTACAAATAAAACTAAAATGAAAGGAAAAGAAACATTTTTAAACCAGCAGTATGGGGTTATGCTTATGATCCCCAAACCATAAGGGCAAAAATAGGTGGATTCCTATGTCTTGCTGGTCAGTCAGCCAGATTCTTGTCCTTGTGGGAGATCCTGTCTCAAAAGACAAACTGGATACTTCCCAAAGAATGACACCTGAGGTTAACTTCTGGACTCCACATGCACACATACATTCACACACACACTCACACACACTCACACACACACTCACACACAGGCACAAACACACACACACACAAACATACACGTACACACATGCACACAAACACATACACACACACACACACACACACACACACACACCAGACTTTACCAGTCTCTCATGACTGGTGTACATGACTTCTCTGATATACTGGATTTTGTAGTCAAAATGTAAATGAAGTTTTGTTCCATTAAACTTTATGACCCCACAGAATTGCTTTTAAAAACACACATTCTGAGTTCTCTGACATTTCCTCCAGATAAAATAACAGAGTCTCTCAATGAACTAATTCTTTTGTTTTTAATCGTTCAACTTTCCCTGTTTCACCTTCAAAATACATCACCATCAACTTCTTAGCAATAGGAAATATTTCTCTTCTTGTTATCATATAGATGCAAGGTATTTAAATAATATAATCTATATATTCAATATATATAAGCTTGGAAGAAAAAGAATCAATCATGGGAAAGAAACTCACATGACAGTCAAAGAAAGGGTTAGCTACATATGACACTTCTTGAAGACTGGGTGTAGTGTGTGCACTTTTAATCCCAGCACTTGGGAGACAGAGGCAGGTGGATTTCTGTGAGCTGGAGACCAGCCTGAGCTACATAGTGAATTCCAGGCCACTCGGAGCTATATAGGAAGACTTTGTCTAAAACAAATTTGACAAAATGTTGGCTCTTTCCTAAATCTTATTGATGAGAATATATATTTCAAAGTGGTATTTCTTGGAATAATAGAAATATACCACTTTCAAATTTAAGTGGAAAAGTGAGGGTGGGGGAATTTGGCGTGCTTTTCGTATTGCCTGTGAACCAAATCTACTGTCCAAGGACTTCCTCTAAATTGCCTTATTAATATGGAAATGTAATGACTGATGAGTTAAATCTACAATGATAGCTACAACAATTGTCTTTTCCTATTTTCAAGTCCAAGGTGCGAGACAAAAATAACTCAGTTTCCTTGTCAGATTCGCTGTTGTTTTCTGGCAACCCTTTGTGTCTATTACATTTAGAAAAAGTAAAAGTCAACATCATTTTTCATAAATGAATGAGAAAGCATTTCTTAGCACCTATATAATAAGAGAGCACGGCCATTCTAGTGACTCAGATGACTACAGGTATTAAAAGGCTGTGAGAAGTGTCGCTCATGATCCCCTCAAAGCCATGCATAGGAATGCATCAGTGATCAGAAAGCTGGAGAAACACAGAGTCGGGAAGTAAACTTCTCTCGGTGTAGTCATTACAGATGAAGGTATCAGAAATGAACATCTTGTCTTGAATTCAATTTCCTGTAATGATCACTCTGTTCTTCTATCATTAGAGGACAGAGTTCTGAGGTTGGGTAAAGTACTCTCAGACACACAGGAGAGATGTAAGAGAAACAGCACATACAGTCCCTGACTTATAAACAGCAGCCATCACCAGGAAAGGAGGTAGACCGTTAAGATGCAATGAAAATTAAGACAGCACCTTTTCCTCGGGAGGTGAATGTAGGAAATGGGCCATAAATCCACAAAACTATCTCAGACAGTGCTTAGTCATTTGAAGAAACTCTTGTTACTGATCTGGTGAAGAAAAGAGAGCCACCTCGAAGAGAAGGGGACTCACAGAGAAGAGGCCATGGAAGGGGACGTCCAGAAGAAGATCAACAAGTGAAGATTCTAGAGGGGCAGTGCTGAGTACATTCTAGGAGATGCAGATAGTCCTATGTCCACAGCAGAAAAGGACAGAGGAAATATATCACGTATCAGACCCAAAGAAAAGCTTGCATCTGATGGCTACCCAGCCGGGAGGCAATTTTACATGACTTGCTTGACTGCCCTATGGAAACAGGCTGGTGGAAGGCAAGAGCCAGAGGGAGAAAACTGGTGAGTGAAGATGTTGCTCCAATAGTATAGGCGGAGGATTATGTTGGGGTAGACACAATGGTTTGGAAATAGATACATTCCTTCCACAATAAACATTGTTAAACACTTTCTGTCATTCGGGCACTATTCTGGATGGTGCAAAGCCAACAGTCTTCTTTGTTCTTATAAACGCTTTTAAATAATCATAAAATGTTGGATGTTATGAACAAAGTTTATGTGATAGGGAGGATGGTAAGAGCGCAATCTAGAGAATACAGACTACAGAACACAGTCAAGAATAGTTGTGTTGCTTTGTGGGGGTTTATTTTGCTTTATTATTTTTTTTTGGTTTTGTTTGTTGTTTTTTCCCCCTTTTTAATCGAAGATCTAATTGATGAGAAAGTACCGGGAAGTATATTTAAAAAAAAAAGGAGAAAGCTAAAGAAATTCCAGGCAAATCTAGATCAAATACATCAGGTTTGTTTACATATAACATTAAAGAATCAGAAATAAGCACTATGGGTACAGATCCATGGCAAAGCACTTGCCTAGTGAGCTGGTTAGTCTTATGCCAATTTGACAAAGCTGGAGTCATTTTGGAATAGGAAACCTCAATTGAGGAAATGGCCACCACCAGACTTGCCTGAGGGCAAGGACATGGTGCATTTATTTTTATTGATGCTTGATATAGAAGGGCCCAGCCCATTGTGGGCATTGCCACCTCTAGACTGGTGGTTCTCAGTGCTTCTAAAAGAAGGTTAAACAAGCCATAAAGAGTAAGCAAGAAAACAAGCAAGCAAGAAACCTCCATGGTTTCTACGTCAGTCTCTGTCTCTAGGTTCCTGCCTTCAATTCCTACCTTGACTTCCTTCAATAATGAACTGTGGTACAGAACTCTAAGCTGAAACAAATTATTTCCTACCCAGGTTGCTTTGGGTCATGGTATTTTATCATAGCAATAAAAACCCTAACTAATATACTAGTATGTGTAAATCCCAGCATCTCAAGAGATAAAGTTTCTTTTAAAAAAGGAGTAGTAATGAATTAGTTACAACCAGGCTTGTGATTTTTAAAGATTACAGATGATACCATTTTCCAAAACAGAGGTTTGGGAAGGGTAAGTGCCTGTAAAAGTCTTCAAATTAGGTGGGAATTTTTGACAAAATTAATTTTTGGCCATGTGAAACAGGCACAAGGTACAAGTGTGGAGTTTTTCAGATATATGAGAGGCAAACCTGAGAGAATATGAACAGAAATAGCAAGCAAACACATGGGATGGATTGGTTGAGACTGCCCAGGCGGTCTCTGCAGCATGAAACAGGAATAGGGGCTAGAATATAGAGTCAGACTCCTCTTCAGTTTAGAAGACAAGCAGAGGAAGAAAGGGGGACTAGCCAGTGAGGTAATAGGAAAGCCAGAAGATATCTGATATAGACTGATTCCCGCAAAAAAGAAAGTAACCTATGCTGAACTCTTACCCCTAGCCTTTCTGTATTCTGGAATGAGACCGGCAAGGAAGGGCTGAGGTTGAATGGGGTCCTATGATTGGGGCCCTGATCAAATCAAACAGGAATGTTGCCCTGCTAAGAAGAGAAACTAAAGGGGGCATGTTTCACCTGGTATGCTGCTTGCCTAACACACCCAGTGCACTTGAGGACAGTCTAGGCAACACGGCACCATGTCTCAACAAACACAAAGGTCAACCAACCAAACCAGAAGTAGTAACTCTCATGAGGCAAGAGGAATGCCACCAGCTTGGAGCTGTCCCGGTCTACACAGCACGTTCCCAACCAGCCTGGACAAAAGGCAGACCCTGAGTTTACTGCCCTTTCACCATGTCTGACCCTTAAGAAAGACCATGTGCGTATGCAGTGGAAAAGCCACTGTCTACAAAAGGAAGAGCGCTCTCCAGAGAACAATTTTGCTAGCTCTTTAATTCTGGACTTTGAGCCTCTAGAACTCTAGGAATATGAATCCATGCTAAACTAGGCACTCCTGCTATGCTTTCATTTTGAGGAAGCACAGAAAAGAGAGGATCTCAAGAAATAGAGAGGGGTAAAGAGGGTGCAATGCTGACAGAAGGTTGATTGAGGGCAGCGAAGGCCCTGGAAGGGGGACCATCAGTGTCCCTGGAGCTGCTGATGGATGTATTGTTAGTGCAGTAAGGAGGAAGATGCCATACAGGGATGGACTGGCAGCAAGAAAGCAACGTGATGAACTTGAGGGTCTGGACAGCAAGAGTGGCAACAAAGAAGGAAGGAGGAACACACGCTACACATTCATGAGAATGGCCACAGACAGAGATT
Organism: Ellobius talpinus; assembly: GCA_001685095.1. Classification (NCBI taxonomy): domain Eukaryota; kingdom Metazoa; phylum Chordata; class Mammalia; order Rodentia; family Cricetidae; genus Ellobius; species Ellobius talpinus. The sequence continues at coordinate 15,836 of LOJH01006706.1, read as the reverse complement.
AAAATACAAGATGTCACATAAATGTCCCATACCACTACGCATGGTTTTCTGTCAGGTTCCTGGAAGGATCAAAGGTGAACAAGGCTAACCTTTCAGAAAGCAAGTATGCAATCTCTGCTTGGGCTTACAGGGACAGCACAGTTCACCTCTATAGCAGAGTTAGCCACATGGCTGAAACCAGGAGTAAGAAAAATGCTAGGAAGTAATTTAAATGAGCAATGCATTTTATGTTTCAACTATAAGCCTATATATTCTGTATGATTCCCAATAATAACTAGATAGTCACAATGGTGCGTGCCTGAGGCCCTAGACAGAATCTTACTGAGAATTACTGTAATATAAAGGAAAAATTTTTTAAAGTATAAAAGTAAAAGAGAGAGAGAGAGAGAGCCATAACCACCCTAGAGTATATAAACAGCAATAATGGGACTCCATTTTTGTTTTGTTTTTAAAGATTAGGAAGGAAGGTATTAATAGCAGTATGTAACTCACAAAGAATTAATATACAAGTTTTTTAAGAGCCCACAGATGCTTAGGAAGTCAAGAAATCTAGATTCTGACTATTTAAAATCTGCTGGTCACATATCTCCAAAAGTGAGCTTCAGCAAAGCCCCAGAGGTGGGAGCCCTCCTGTATCTGAAATCAAGTCTTACTATAATGAAGCCATGTCCATACCCTTACGTGATGTGACTGCTTTTCTGCTAACCTGTTTGCCAAGTTGCAACATAGAATTTGTGACTTAAAAGACCTAAGTATTTATAAATGCATGTTTTACAGAAGTCATTTGCTGGCCCTTGACTTGAATAACCTGCCAAAAGGCAAAGCTGCCACACTACAGACAGGCCCTTCTAAAATGGGTACAGACTAAGCAGGATCCTATTATTAACTCTAATGGGTCTTCCTTTCATTTCCTTATGTCTTCACCTTACAGTTTGCTTCAACAAAACAATGAAAGCTGGAAACAGGAAGTAAAAAGATGAAAACAAACATGAGAATTAATGCAATTGCCCTTCGCCAAAAACAATGATATATTTCTTCTGCTGTGTGTGTGTGTGTGTGTGAGTGTGACTGACTTACTGTTGAGAACTGAAGTCAAGGCCTTGTACATGCTAACCACGCACTCTGCCACTGCACAACAACCACGGACCTTATTCAGAAGCTGCCCCCTGGTTTCCTTCTCTGTTGATAATAAAATTGACCAAAACCAACGTGGGGAGGAAAGGGCTTATTTGGATTACAGTCCATTATTGAGGAATCCAAGGCAGGAGCTCAAGCAAGAACTGAAGCAGAGGCCATGGAGGAGCACTGCTGCCTGACTTGATCCTCAAGCCCTGCTCAGATTACCTATTTACACCACCTACCTGGGGTGGTACCACCCACAGTGGGCCGGGCCCTTCCACATCAATCAACAAAATGCCTCCACAGATTTTCCTACAGGCCAATCTAAGGGAGTCAGCTGGGGGCTTCCTCTTCCCAAGTGATTCTAGTTTATGTCAGGTTGACAAAAGCTAACTAGCTCAGAAGCACTGTGCCATGAGAAACAATGCCAGAGAGCATCCCTCCTTAACGGGTTAAAGAGGGAGAAAAAGTGACAGACCTATGATAAGAGAGAATTCTGATGCTATCTCATTTTCATGAGAAGAAATAATTTCTTTCTCCCAAAGGAAATGTCTATTCTGTCTGCTGCTCTTCCCACAAACACTTAGTCTTTCCCTATATCAGTGCCTTTGCCAGAATATAATTATCAATCCCTTCTGTCAAAATAAAACAGCCTCTCATAAAATGTCCATGAATCTCTCGACCATCTCTCAAAGCTCAGCTGTGCCACCTGTGTCCATCTCCCCCTGGTCATCCCAGCCCAAGCTCAGCCTTCCTTCTACATGCATGGCACGTCTGTAACACGGGCAATACTGTGCCAATTCACGCACAGGGTCACAACAGTCAAACTGGTAGGAACAAATCACTTCCCATGAAACTTTGAATGACCCAGTCAACAGTAATTCAGAATAGAGGCCTGTGCCCTCTTGAGGAGCACATGCATCTGTCATCACAGGTCTCTTGTAGTAAAAGTTCATTCTTTTCATTTTTTCATAATATTTTTATTAATTATCTGGGAATTTCACACCAAGAACCCTGTGCCGACTTACTTCCCAGTCCTCCCAGATCTATCCCCGCACCATTGTGACCTCCCTCCACCCAAAAGAGAAGAAAAAGGGAAAAAAAACTCCTGGTGGTCAACCCTTTAGAGAAAACTGAGTCCTTCCTCTCCTGCACCCCCACTAGAAGTCATCAATTGTGGAGAGTTACACTTCAGCATCTTTATCACCATTTTAAGAGTTCACTTTGATGGCTTTCTGTCTAGGCTGTTGCTTTTTTGTGGGGTTAGAGAGTGGGGGTAGGGGCTATATGTTTTGAGTTAAAGGGTTCATTGGTATGAAATATATTTTCAACTGAAAACTGTAATGCACACTTTTAAGGTTGCTAATTTGTTTGTTTTAATCCTGTTGACAAAAATGTCTGTCCCGCCTGGTCCTACAGCCATTCAGTCCCAAAGAAACACACAGAGGCCTACATTAATT